>PVIJ01003297.1:80048-138474 GCA_004024925.1 Scalopus aquaticus
TCAGGCCAGCCCACACCACAGGCAGAGGAGGGGCTTTGAAAGACAGCTCTCTACTAGGAAGTTGAGCCTGCGGGGGGGGGGGGGGGGGGATCACAAGAGAGGGGACAGACACCTGGCAGGATGGAAAGTGGCTCTGCCCTCCAGGAGCACCCTGAAAGTGCCCAACAGCAGGGCGTTCTGGCTGAGTGACACAGATGGGGGCACAGGCTATGTGTATGGACAGGAAAAAGACAGCGTGCCCGCGGTGGGGCTTCAGGGAGGTGGCTCCGGCTGGGTCTTTGCTATGAGAAGTGATGGGACCAGACCCTCTATCTCCCCACTTCTTAGTCAAATGACCCAGCATCCTTCTCCACCCCCTCCGGCCCAGGTCCTACTCTCCACGCTCAATGACATCTTGAATGAAAGGTCTTTATCCTCCCGGCCCGGTGTTCCCTGCAGTGACCTTTAAAGCCCAGGCATCTCTGGCTTTCTCATTGACTCCCACAGTGCTGGCCAGACCACCCTCAGGCCCCTCCACACACACAGCCTTTGTGCCACCCACATGACTCCCCACAGTCCCTCCTCCAAGCCCCTGACACCCCTGCAGCTCCTGCCCCAACTACAGGTCTCTATACCTGGTCTTTGCCGGACAACCACAGCGGCTTCCCTGACCTCAGGGCCTGTTTCCTCATCCGAAGAACGGGCTGACGGCACCCACTCTGGTGGTTGTGAGGGCCACAGGGCCCAGCAAATGCTAAGACCAAAACCAGCACCTCTCAGGCCATGCCACCCACCCTACACTAGGGCGTGGGGGGCACGAGCACCAGAGATGTTGCCTCCAAGAAGATTTAGATCTACAGCACCTTCTCTCCACGTGAAACAGGACAGGTCTTGTCCTTATAAAGTGATCTGGGTGTGAGGGTATTGGGGGGCAGAAAGGAGGGGGCAGAGGGCTTTCACAAGAGCTCTGGAACAAGCTGCACTTCCAGGTAGGGCCCCCTGCTCCACCATGGTTCCAGCCCACTCCCACGGGTGCAGGAAACAGTTCATCTCCCCATAAGATTTTCCTTCGGGTTTATTTCTGGCTCTTAGATCTGTGCCTGTTTTGGAACCTGAAATTTACGCATTCTGCTGTGTGTCCTGAATACCATTACAGAGTGTCAGTTCAAGGTTGGAGGGCAAGAGGGATTTCATCACTTCTCTCTCACAGTGTCCCCTCCCCTCCTCCTGACTTTCTGGGGTGTCAGATTCTTACTAACCTGGTACCCACTCTGCCCTCTCCCTCAAGCCCTTTGCCACACTAGCAAAATAAAGCACCCCAGAATTTCTGTGTATGATCTTCTAAAGCTATGAAAATGAATGTCATAGAAAAATACTTCATATAATGGAGAAATATTCACTGTTCATTATTGTGAAAAACGACGAATTATAAGCAGTAGATTCATGTCATGGAAGTTTTACTTTAAAAAGCCTGTGTCTAAAAATAAAAAGCTACCATCATACTAATAGGGTGGAATAACATTGGGGTAGTTTTAATTCTCTTTTTTGTGCTTTTTAGCTTTTTGGAAAAAAAAAGCCATTTTCTATGGGTCTTTGTTACCAGATTCAAAAAAATAATTCAGATACCCAAATTTTTAATTTTACTGTGTTCACTTCTCTGTCCAAAAAACACCAAAGATTCTACCAGTCCACATAATAAAACCTATGACCCTTCATGCTGGAAGCATCTGGGGCAGAGATTTTTAACTCTTTGAGCCACAGACCTCTTACAGGGTCTGCTGGAAGTGGTGGGCCGCTTTTCAGAAAAATAGATGCAAATCTTATGTGATTTGACAGGAAGTTCATAGATCCCATGAGGTATGCCCAGAACTTCAGGTGAAAAGATTTTGAGCCAAGTAAACCTCAGGTTTTCCAAATCAGGAAGCAGACCAGAAGGGAGGAGGCAACTTACTGAAGGTTGCCAACAGGCTAATAATGGGTTCCCTTTAAGGCATCCACAGTCCGGCTCCAAGCAACCCACCCACCTTTGCCTCCACTACTCCCTGCACAGGAGATTGTCCTCCACGCAATATACTTGGCCTTCTCGTCCAGGCTTTCCTCCAGCCATTGTCTCCACCCCTCCTCTGTATGTTCCTTCTCCCGCTCTCCACCTGCCAAATCCTCTTCAACAGTATCAAGCTGGGCTTGATCTGTATGTAAGCCAATAAAAGGGCTCAAATGCCCAATGGTGTATCCTACCTGAGTAAAGGAAGTGGAGAGTGAGTCGTCCAGGGTAGGTACTGTAACTGCCGTCTTCACGGACCCACGCTCCTTCTGCCTTTTTTGCTCTGCTGCCCTGCAGAGTAGGCGGAAGAGGCCCTTGATGATGGGCCTCTGTAGGCCTCCGCACATACCTGATGGCGGGTGCCTGAAGAAGGGCGTGGCGAGGCGTGAGGTAGCCCGGTGTGGCGTGGCGTAGCGCGGCGTGGCGAAGCGCGGCGTGGCGTGCGCATGCGCGAGGCAGAGACGAGAGGAAGAGGAGCGCGCAGCAGCCGTGAGAGCAGTGCGAGCTGAGCGGCAGCAGCAGCAGAGAGCCCCAAAAAGCTGAAGATTTGCCAGGGGCTAGGAGGCCTGCTAGCCCCGTGGCCCCTTGGCCACCTTGCCTGCCTTTCACATAGTTGCCTTGTTACAAAAAATGATTAAAAGGCCTAAAACCACCGGGGCCTACGAGGACTCCTCCTTCTGACCGGTCTGCGCAGCTCCACAGAGAACCTGCTCCTGTGCTCCCTGTGTCCTTCCTGCCTTGACACACCTTCAGTGTACACAGTCCATGCCCAAGGCGGCCTCAAGGATCAAGATGGCAGGAGGAAGGAAGGCACACCTCCCCCACGAGTCATTTCTTTTTAAGAAGGCTCCCAGACATCCCACATGCTACCCCTGCTGCCTCTCATAGGAAGAACCTAGCTCTTGGCCACACCTCACTGCAAAGGAGGCTGGGGAGTTCAGTGTTTTCAGCTGAGAAATCTTTGACTTCTGCTGCGCTATCTTGAAAGCCCTGTGCAAATTCCACTTCAAAAACCAAAGGTTAATTTCTCAAGGTTATTGCTGCCTGCTTTAGTACTTCATTCAGGAAACCTTGCCTGCCCAACTGCCAAATGCCAATGATCTGAGTTTCCTGTGCAAACTTCTAGTCTGTGGCTAAGACTTTTATTTTCCAATTCCAATCTCCTATTTTAAAAAATATTTTATTACTATTTTAATGGTTTGTCCTCCAACATAGCAAAGTTTGTGAGATGCTGCTAAACAGTGCTTTGAGAAGCGTCCATAACCTAAAAGCTTTTATAGGAAGAAAGCTCTCAAATCTAAGTATTTACCTTAATAAACTAGAAAAAGAAGAGCAAACCCCCCCCAAAAAAAAAAAGCAGAAGGAAGGACATAATAAAGAACCAAAATCAATGAAATCTAAGCCAGAAAAACGATATAGTCAATGAAACCAAAAGCTGGCTCTTTGTAAAATTTGATAAAATTGATAGACTGCTAGCCAGACTGACGAAGGAAAAAGGAGAGAAGACACAAATTACCAAGATTAGGATTTAGAGTGAGAACAACACTACCAGTTTCAGACATTAAAGAGATAATAAGGGAACTGAGGTAAAATAGACCAATTTACTACCCAAACTACCAAATTTGCTCCAAAAACTGATGAACTGAATAGTCCTGCATCCATTGAAGAAAGTGAATTTACAGTTTAATGCTTTCCCATAAAAATAAGTTCATGTTTTCCCAGTCTACCAAACATCCAGGAAGAAAGAATACCAATGTTATATGGTATCTTTCAAAAATAGTAGGAACAAATTATTTCTGAATTATTTTATTAGACCAGCATTACCCTAATGACAAAGTGAGACAAGAGCATGACAAAGAAAAGGAAATTACAAACCAATAGTTCTCATTAACATGGGTGTAAAAAATATTTAACAAAATATCACCAAATTGAATCCAGGGTTACATAAAATGGATAATACATCAGGACCATGTGAAGCTTATTCCAGGAATGCAAAATGGTTCCACATTTGAAAATGAGTCAATATAATTAACCATATTGACACATGAATAAAGAAAAAGAATATAATCATTTTATTAAATATAACAAAAACATTTAACAAGATACAACATCCATTTATAATAAAAATTCCCAGCAAACTAGGTATGGAAGGTACTTCCTTAACTTGACAAAGGGCATCTATAAAAAAAAATCTATAGCTAGAGGTGCTTCTTTGGGGCTACTTTTTTTTTTTTTGAGGTATAATTTACAAGGGGCTACATTTTTTGAATAAGGCTACTTTTAACTAATAAGGATGTATTCTTCTAGTCTTCCAAGAAGGAGGAAGGACCATTTTATTTTTTTAGAGTCACTTCTAAACTCATGTGGTCTTTAACTTTGAAGTCTAATTTGCATATAAATGCAAATACAACCTTAAGCCCAGGTGTACCTCATTCTTTCACCCCATGAATGTTGATAATGGGAGGGTACCTTGACTTGTAGTATATATCAGGTCTGGACTGAAAAGCTAGGGAGGAAAATTTTCTTTTTCACCTTCATGAGAAAAACAGCATGGAGTTTCCTTGTTGACCTCAACAGGTGACGTGAGCTGACAGTGTTAATTCAGATTCAAGAAATTATCTAAATCGTCCTTTGTGTAGATTTGCCACCTATGTGCAATATGACTAAATCAGGTAGCTTTTACAGTTTTACAAATGGACACCATTTCCATTAGTCATTGAACTTTGTAAATTGGCACTGAAACATTACAACAATATTTTGTTGCACCGATTTTATATATTTTTATAGTGCAATGCATGTGATTTTTCAGAGGCAAACCATGGGCTAATTTTAAGGTTATTGCTGCCTACTTTAACTGCACTTGCTAGAGGATCTTTTATGTTATTTGTAATAGATGAAAAGTAAACCAGATTGCAAATCCTTATTTTTTAAAAAAGCTTACGCCCTATATGGAGATTCTTCAAAACACTAAAAATGGGTCTACCATACGATCCAGTGATTCCACTGCTAGGAATCTTCCCAAAAGACACAGAAACACTAATTCTAAAGGAAATCTGCACTCTTATGTTTATTACAGCACTAATTACAATAGCCAAGATAAGGAAACAACCCAAAAGTCTCAAAATAGATGAATGAATCAAAAAGTTGTGGTATATTTATACAATGGAATATTACTCAGTGATCAAAAAATAAAAATTCATGTCATTTGCAGCAACATAGATGAATCTGGAAGGGATTATGCAGCTGAAATTTGTCAGAAGGAAAAAGATAAACACCAGGTCTCTCTTACCTGTGGAATATGGAGAAATCAAACAAGAGGTCAAGAAAACATCAAACTAGCAAGCCGACCAAAGAACTGAGGCATACAGCAAAGAAGTGGAACAGAGGGGTGTCAAAACAGGGGAGAGGTGAACACAGGGAATATGGTGGACACAAGGCTGACAGATGACATGATAGGAGGACAATTATGGGGCCCACAACTATGTAGGAAAAAAATAATTAATAAAAAAGTTGATTGGTAAAGTAAAAAACACATTAATGACAAAAAATAAAAAGCTTAAGCCATGTACCAAATTTTGGGATCAAATTGTGTAGGATAACTTAAATTACATCCTACTAACCAATATGAGGATATTTCCATAAGTATAGTTACATTGAAATAAAACCTGGGGAAAAAATAAACTTACAGTGAATGTTATACTAAACGATGAAAGGCTGAATGCTTCCACCTAAAATAGGGAATAAGGAAAGGATGTCCCCTCTCAACACTACTGTTCAACATCATTCTGGAATTTCTACCCAATGCAATAAGAAAAGGCAAAATAAAAATGGCATTTTCTGGAAAGAAAGCTGTCTCTGTTCACAGATAACATGGTTATTTATGCAGAAAATTCTAAACAACTTACAAAAAAACTTCCTAAAACTAAAAAGTAGTTTAGCAAGTTTGCCTCTCTAAGATAAAAAGTGCACAAAATCCAATTGTATTTCTAAATCCCAGCAATAAATAACTGAAATTCAAGCACACTTTAAATGTCCTTTAAAGTAACATTTAAAAAAGGAGATACTTAACTATAAACCCAGCAAATTATGTATAGAATCTTTCTCCTGAAAAACATAAAATACGCTTACAGAAATAAAAGATATGGATGTTCATGAAAAGGGATCCTCAATATTGTTAAAAAGCTATTCACCCCCAAATTGAATTGCAGATTCAATGCAATCCCAATTAAAACCTCAGCAGGATTTTTTTTTTTTTTTTTTGGTCAATCGATATAAACAAGTTGATTCTAAAACATATAAGAAAGGCAAAGGAATTAGAATGGCTAACAATTTTGAAAAAGCTCAAAGCTGGGGGACTCACTACCTGATTGGGAGACTTCACTGTCAAGACACAGTAACCAAGACCATGTGGTACTGAGGAAAGGTTGGGCACATAGATTGACGAGGCAAAATAAAGTCCAGAAATAGACCCACACTAATATAGTTAACTGATTTTTTGACAAGGGTGCAAAAGCAGTTCAATGGAGAAAGAATAGTCTTTTCAAGAAATGTCTGAAACAATTGGACACACTGTGGGGAATAAAAAATGGTGCAGTCACATTGGGAAACAGTCTGGCAGTTTCTTATAAAGTTAAACATGCACTTGCTATATGACCCTGCACCCCGTTCCTAAGCACCTACCCAAGAGAAATGAGAACTCACGTGCCTATAAAACCTGTATGCAAGTGTTCAGAGCAGCTCTATTCATAACCACCCAACACTGGAAACCACCCAGATGTCCTCAGTTGGTGAATGGGATAAACACACTGTTACATCATGCCATTGAGTTCTATTCAGTAATCACAGGAACCAAGACTTAATCACACCATGGGTGAATCTATAGTGTATTTGTTAAGCAAAAGAAGCCAGATCCAGAGGGCTACATACACTTACTACGAACCAGTCTCTGTGTTGGGCTCTTTTGTTTTCACTATATCACACTGAGGTAGGTACTATCACTCCCATTTTGTAGATGAGAAAACAGAGGCTTCAAAATGTCCGGAATATTGTCCAAAGAACATGCTGAATCTAGGTATCTTGATATCAAAACCCACACAGCCCCTTTTCCCTCCACCATCATGATCCTCAACATTTTTTTTTAAGATTTATTTTATTTTTGCATACAAGCTGGGGTGCAGGCCAGAAGTGTGGGGTGGTGAGAGGGTTCACCAGATACAGAGTGGGGAGCAGAACAGGCAGATCGACCAAAATACACTGCTGAGAGCAGCAGAGGTTGAGGCAGGAGAGGTCTGCCCCGCCATGTGGGAATCTCCCGGGCCTGGCACTGGACTCACGTTGCAGCCGCCAACAGCTCCACAGCGCTGCACTTAACCCGTTGCACCACCAGGGAGACCCATGACTCTCAACATTTTTAAATGCCCCCTAGTAGTGTGGTGGGCATGATGTAATAACATATATTTGAAGAGGTATGAACCTATATCCCTAAGATATATACAGTGTTGTAAACCAAAGCTCCCACAATAAAAAAAATTAGTTAAAAATAAGTAAATACCCCCTCATAAACAATACTGTTTCTGACACACAGTAAATGATGAATTAATATTAATTTGAAGTTTAGGGAGAGAAAGATTGAATGTTTTCCTGAGTACTCTATAAGAAGCCTCTGGTTAAACCTTAGAACAAACCAAAGCAGATTTGTTCTGCTTTTCTAACAGAACATGACACACAAAACACCAGACTGAACAGGAACCTCCTTCCTGTACGGGGTGCATCACAGACTCACATCATGCCACTGTGAATTGCCTTCCACTGAGTGTGAACAGCCCCTTCAGGACTCCCCTGCCTGCCCCTCCCCCCAGAATGTTGTCAGCTCTGTTGATGCCTCATCTGGACCAGTTTGGAAGCGGATATCATCTTCCTCCCATGGGTGGGCACTGAGGATGCGTAAGGGCCAATTCTGCTGCTTTGTCGTGTCTCTGAAAGCATCTCCAGGAGGGTGAGACTTAACCAGGACACCCAAGGTTCCTACTAAAACTGAGGTCAGATTGACCCCAGTTTCCTAGGTTACGCAAACCCCAGTTTCCTAGGCTACACAAACTCATCTAACTTTTTTCCTAAGACTTGGCTTCCACAGACACTACAAAATCCCATCTGCAAATGATACAACCTGAGTATATGCAGAAGCAGCTGAGTCCAGGTCAGCCAGAGCCAGGAGGCTGCAAATGCCTCCTGGAGGGGGGAGGAGGGGGAGGAAGGGGACGCCAGCACAGAAACTCAAAATTCTGGTTATCTGGAGAAGAGCCGCAGCCTCCTTCTCCATTATGAACTTCCCTGTGACTAGTCAATGAAGTTCAGCCAAGTCCCTGGTTCTTTACCGTAGCCTTAGGCAACAAAGTTTAACTCTTTTGTTCTCAACCCCAGTCCCAAAAAAACCGGTGTAACCTCATTCCCTTCCTTAAACAGAGAGAGATTTGAGTTTTTCTACTGCCTCCTTGCCAGTAGATTAACAATAAAGCTCTTTTTTTCCCTCTCAAAACCTGGTGTGATGGTATTAGCCTCCATGCTCAATAACACCGCTGTCTAGCTGTATAACCTTGGACAAGTCACTTCCCCTCTCCACACTCTTCTCACCTGTATAACTTCTTACATTCTGATGCCACACAACTCCCTCCAAGTGCGGGGGCTATAGCTCAAGGCAGTCGGGGCCTGTTTGGGATGGGGACTCACTTTCATGTGTGCCTGAGAACCTCACTGTTGGTGTTCTCTTGTTGGGCCGGTGGTCCCTTCATGCCCAGAGGACCTATGGGAGAGGGAGAAGCTAAGGAGCTCCTGACCTCCTGCTGATTTGAAAGACACATTTTTATGTGCAAGAAAGAAAGGCCCAGGCAGAGTCCCCACGGGCCTAGTCATAATGAAGTCTGTATCTCGAGCTTTCACTAGCATTATCACATATAATTCTGCAATCCAGTGAGTTTGGGGCTCTTGCCCCCATTTTATAAATGAGACATTGAGGCTCAGAGTGTTTGCATAACTTGGATGCGGCCAGACAACTAAAAGGCAGCAGAACTGAGAGTCCCAGGTATGCGGGCAGGACTAGCGGGGGAAACAGGAGAGTCAGAAGAGCTAGACGGCAAATGTGGAAAGAAGGAAGGAAGCCACTGAAAATACAAATGCAAACACTTCCCAGCCATCTCTAACTTTCCTGCTCCCTTGGCACCAGGCCTGGCCCAGGTGAAATGTGGAAGAAAATGAAGATTACTTGCACTCCTTCTCTTTTCCTCCCTTCCTTCCAGGGGTCCACATCCCCCTACGTAAACACACACCAGGAAACCCAAAGAAGTACTGGGGAGGCTCCAATCACAGATTTAAAAATTATTACAGATTATATAGGTATTCATGGAAGAAATTCAGACATCAGTCAAAAGGGCCATGAAAGTGATGGGAAAGGATGGAATAGGAGCAAGAGACACTGCCCTAAAACAAGTCTCCAGAAACCAGCCATATTGTGCAAAATTCCACCTTAAACTTGAGGCAAACTGCCCGCACCCCCACATAAAAATACAAATGCCCAGGAAAGAGGGAACTCTGCAATCAAGCCTAGGCATGAACAAGTTTATTAGATTCCCTTCAAAGTGATGTCAGGGACCAGGCTGAGTGGAGGCAGGACTGGAGTTTAGGGGAGGGGGGGCTTGGCAGAAAGATGCCCATTATCTAGGGGAGAGACAAGGCTCACAGATGGGGAGGTTAGAGGTGGTGTGACTTCATCTTCCCTCTTTCTCTCCACTGAGTTCCTGGCCAGTCCTACTCTCCCTGTGCACTGCCTCCCCAGCCCTGGCCACACCCCACCAGATGCCCTGTTAGAGTGAATTAGGCCTCTCTCTGCACTCACATCCTCAGCTGCATGAACAGCTGCTCCCTCCTCACAGCCCAGGTTAGGGAGCACCTAGGAACTCCAGCAGCTCAGAGCCCAGGGCAGGAAAGGGCTTGCAGGCCTGGATCAGCAGCCTAAAAGGGACACCAGGAGCAGCAGGTGGTGGGTGACCTCTGTTACAAGAGAACAATGTCATCCAGGAAGTTGTTGTTGGGACAGACAGAGCATCTGGGGAGAGGGGACCCCTAGCCACTGTGTTTGTCTCCTAGGACTGCCATAACCAATTACATACACTTGGTGGCTTGAAACAACAGACATTTCATTCACAATTCTGGAGGGCAGATGTTGAAGATGAAGGACTCAAGGGGAGAATCCTTCCTTGGCTCTTCCAGTGGGGTGGCTCCAGGGGTTCCTTGGCTTGTGGCCACATCACTCCAGCTCCTACCTCTGTCTTCATGTGGCCTCTCCTACTAGCTTTCTGTGTCTTAGCTCGTCTCCTAACTCTATAAAAACATTTGCCATTGGATTTTAGGGTGCTGTCATCTCAAAATCTTTAGCCTAATCATAGCTGCAAGACTTTTGTTCCAAATAAGGTCACTCTTACTCAGGGGCCCCGCCCAGGATCTCCATGTGCCCTCCCCTTCCCTTCCTACCACCCCTTCCCCCAGAGAGTTCAAAACAAGGGAGCTGTTCCACTGTCACGCACGGATGGAGAAGGCCAGCCATGTGGAGGGGAGGCCAGCCATTATAATAAGAAGTAAGAAGTGACACCACCTGTGCAACAGTGGTCCCAGGCATCCTCCTAAGTGGTCCTCTCCCCACCCCCACAGATGAGGGGAACCCCACTCACCATCTTTGAAGCAGATGCACCTCTATCTACCAGTCCCTGCTCCTGGTAACAGGCCTTATCTACCTGCTGAGTCTGTCCCTCACACCCAGGTACAATCCCCAGAAAATGCCCAGAACGTTCTTCTGTTTGTCATGCCACATTCACCGCTGTACCTCATTAGCCTGTCACATACCAGTGAGGCATACCAGTGAGTTATTTTAAAGACATGGAAACCAAGGGGCAGAGAAGAAACAGTTCCATGGCACAGCTAGGGAGAGATGGCAAAGCGATATCTGCCTCATTCACTTAACATCTGGGGAGGCAGTGTGTGAGGACGAAAGGCGGTAGGTCAGGCAGGTTGGGCTCAAAGTTCTCCCCCAAATTACGGGCAGCATGACCTCAGCCAAGTAATGTGACCCCACTCACCTCAGTTTCCTCATGGATAAAATGAGAAGAGTGAAGTTCCTGTTGCCGTGTGGGAGGATAAAACGAGATGACGGATGAAAAGGCTTAGCACAGAACAAGAAGGTTCATGTTATTCTTTTTTAACATTTTATTTTGAAATAATTTTAAATTTACTTAGAAAAGATGCAAGACTATTTCAGCATGGATTTCCTAAGAACAAGACAACAATATTCTTTTACATAACCACAGTATAGTTACCAAATTCAGAGATTTTATACATTGTAAACATTATCTAAATCTTAACATTGTTGCAATTTTTTAAAATCTAAAATCCAGGGCCTCCCTGGTGGCCCAGCGGGTAAGCGCTGTGCTAGAAACGGGAGTTGGATGCCCAGCTGGGGAGATTCCCACATGGCGGGGCAGACCTCTCCTGCCTTGTCCGCTGCTCCCCTCGGCAGTGTATTTCCATCCATCTGCCTGTTCTGCTCCCCACTCTGTCTCTGGTGAATTGTCTCACTGCCTCACGCCTCTGGCCTGTACCCCAGCTTGTATGCGTAAATAAATAAATCTTTAAAAAAAATCCAAAATCCACATTCCAATTTTGTCAATTACCCCCAAAATAATTTTTATGCCATTACAGAAAGCAAACTTACCAAGTGGTCAGGACTTATTTCTGGTTCTTTTTGTCCGTAGCTTGAGACACAACACTGTGTTCAAAAATTTCTTGGATCACCTTTTTGTTATTTCAGCATAGTTATTTCGTTCATTTGAAATACAGTTGAATTCACTTCCATCTGAATTCAAGCGTAGGGTCCTTCCATCCTTGTGAACTTAAATACTTATTTTAAATATAGAGAATGTTAACATTATTCCAAAATTCAAAACTACATAAAAAGGTACACCAAGAAGTGCCGCTCTCCTGAACCTTCCTCAGCCTCCCCTCAGCAACTCCAGCCTCTAGCAATTTTGTTGGTTTCTAACTTACTTTTCCTACATTTATTTGGTGGGCGTAGAGAGGTATGTTTTTTTATTTCCCCTTCTTTCTTACATGCAAGAGAATACTATACTGTGGGGCGAGGTTGAAACTATGTTTTTTTCACTGAAGAATGTATCCTGAAAATCACTTCATCACACTTCAGAGAAATCCTATCTCATTTTATTATTATTTTGTTGGTGGCTGTCTCCTCTGTGCCAAGAACCATACTGGAGACTAGGGATCTTGTGCCTGGGGCAGTCAGGTTTGGAAGGAGAGAATAATTTGATACAATATCCTAAGAGTTGTGGATACACAACTGGTGGCACAATGGGTTAAGTTGCAGAATTATGAAGCAATCCAGAGCCACTGCAGCTGGAGTTCGATACCCGGCCAGGGGCTTTCCCACATGGCTCAGCAGACCTCTCCTGCCTCGCCCACTGCTCCCCTCAGCAGTGTGTTTTAGTCAGTCAGTGTGCCTGTTCTGCTCCCCACTCTGTCTCTGGTGAATCTTTTCACCACCACCCCCACACGCACCTCTGGCCTACACCCCAATTCTTGTATGCTTAAATAAATAAATCTTTTTTAAAAATCCCGAGTTGTAATAGAGAGATGAAAAAGGTGGGGGGGCTTCTCAGCCTGATGGAATCCAGGAAGGTTTCACAGAGATGACCTTTAGAAAACTATTAAAACTACATAGAGAGGCAAACAGAAGAAGGAGGGGAAAATGGGGTTGAGGTACAGGAAGGAGGGTGTGGTCCGGGCTCCAGAGTTCCAACCCCTTCTGACCCATAGGATTGGAAGCTGAGCACAGATCCCTCCTACCCAACCTCTGCCTGGACTATCCCAGTGACCTACCATGGAGTCATATTTCTGCCTGGCTTGTCATCAACCAAGGCCAGTCAGCTGCCACAGCTATTCTCATGGGGCTAGACTAGTGGGGGACAGTGGCTATTGCTCTTTCCTGCTTTAGACACAACTGCTCAGTTGTGGGTCTTGATTGTGGGTCTGAAGACATTTATTTGTGTGTGTGTGTGTGTGCACATGCATTCACATAGTGTGTACTCTCATATGAAAGAAAGTGAGAGCATGAATAAGCATAGGGCACATGCCCAAAACACCCAAGAGGAATGTAATCCATTACCGAGAGGTCGTGTTTCCTCCAGATGCCTGCAACCCGTGAGTTTGTAGTTAAAATTAGCTCCTGCCTTCCCTCTGCTACCTGAGACTTGGGCCTTCCCAGGCTGGGGAGGATTCACATTTCTGTCTGCCCACCTGTCTGCCAGGAAAAGGAGGAGAGTCATGCTGGACTGGACAGGAAGGGCAAGAGAGATGAGAGAGCTGGCCTGAAGAGGTGAGGGAGGCTTCCAGGCAGATGTGAGGGCTGAACTAGACAGACTGAGTGTTGAGAGAGATTCAGGAAAGCTGGAGAGGCAGTGAGGGTGTGAGCCACATGAGGAAAAGGCATGGATCCAGCCCCGGGCACAGAGTGCACACTGAAGAAGGTCCATAGCAGCTAGGAAGACCTAAGTCGAGACTGTCGAATGGCAGAAGATACATGCAAGTGCAAGCCTGGGGGTGCTGGGGAATTCACTAGGGCTGGTTAACTGCTGTTTACATGAGATGCAGAAAGGCTGGAGCACATTTCTCATGTTCTAATCCAAGCATGGTCCAAGCACGGTCCGGGCACAGCTCTCTTCCATGTGGTGATGCAGGCACCCAGGCTCATTCCCATTTGGGGTTCTACCATCCCTGGCCTAGGACCCTTTTGTTTACAGCTGCTTGGGAGAAAGAGAACTAGGACGAGGCACCCTCATTCCTTGAAAGCCCGGCCCGCCTAGAAGCGAAGCCACCCCTCCAGGTACTCGGGACCCGAGCTCTTGTCCTTTAGTGGGCCCTGTGGGGGTCACAGACCCTTGGCTCCTCTCCTGCTGCCCTGAGCCTGCGCTCCTGCTCGCTCATCTTGGGGTTTGCTGACCTGGATCTCCATGTTTCCTGGTGACCTAAACGGCAAAGTTGGACTCTCTTCTGGATAAATTTAGACTCTTTGACCCTTAATGTGCACACATTTGTGGGCATGTGCACACACAAGGATGGGTCAGCTCCACAAGAGGCCCCAGATCACCTTCCGCACTTGCTCCTAAAGGAGTCTTCAAAGGGGATCTAATCCCCACAGAGCATGGAGAACCATGCCCTTCTTAAGGTGCTGAGAAAGATTAATTAAGGGGGGGTGCCCCGAGAGGAAGGTCTTACCTATCCTCCTGCAAATCAAGAAACCAGGTGCCCCTGGTTTCTCATGCTCACCTCCTCCAGAGAGCCTCCTGGATTAACACTGCCTGACCACAGCCCACCATGCAGGGCCTCAGTGAGCACTCGTGGTTTTTGTTCACAATTGCCCTATGGAAAATTCTAGAGTCATTGAGACTATGGAAACCTTTTTCATTATTACAGTGGGATTCTGCAGAGCAGAATGTGTACAGCTCTGCATTCTCCTTTCCTCCTTTTCCTACCTGGCTCAGGTCCCACCAGGGAACTGTTCTCTCCCTTCACCTGTTCAAAAACTGAATCTCCTGGATAGCACTATCAAAAGGCATTGACCTGAGGACAGTGTTGCTAAGGGTCTCTTGTGGGGGGACTGGCTCCTAGGATTCCTTCCTAGGCACAGAAAAAGACTTGGTTTTCTGTTTTTAACTATGTATTGAAAAGAACCCTGTATCTGTCCTTGGTTCCAGAAGCTTTGAAATGGCATTTGGACAAAAAAGCATACTATTATAAAAATGATTAATTAATACAGTTCTCATATTTGAGAATTATATAGGCTTTATGTTTATATATGAAAAAATACACGTTAAACAGATCCAAATGTTATTCCTGGAAGAAACACTCAGAGGTGGTTTATAAAGGGTTTTCTTTCTTTCCTCTCTCCCTCCCTCCCTCACTTCCTCCCTTTTTTTCCAACCTCCCTCTCCCTCTCTGTTTTCTCATTCCTTTGGGTCCCACTCCCCACTCCCTCCTGCTCCTCTCCACAGGCCACTTGATAACAGGTTTCAGTTTTTTACACATGCACATTCTTGTTTAGGCCACATATAATTTTAATTCATGTAAATGAGTTGTGTTATGGATCTCTTTGACTTTTTCTCCTGGCTGTTTTAAGCTCCTCCATTTGGTCGTCTGTATATCAAATCTGCTACTTCTGACTGCTGTGAGTGGGGAGGCATCAGAGGGTCTGAGCTAGAACGGAGAGGGCCAGCGGCCAAGCCCAAGATAAGTCATTTGAAAGGAGGCAGCCCTGACGCCAGGCATTAGGTCCCCTCCCCTCCTCTCCTGAAGGGCCAGCTCTCGGCTACACTAAGAACTGGCAGCCGTGGCTCTCATGCGTCCTGCGTGTCCACGAGCTGACTCAAGGCTGCATTTATTTCAGAGATCTAGGCCTTTGTTAGGGGTAGTGGTGGGGTGACACCCACCAGGCATTTCAGGGAAAAGGAAGGAGTGAAGGTAGGGAAGGGGGAATGCTGTGGGGTGGCAGTTCAGCTCTTGGGCTCAGCAGGGCTCTGGGAACTGCTTCTAAAGTGCTTCTATCCCTGACCTCTGGGCAGGGGAAGCAGGAGTCCAGGGAATTTTTCCCCTCCCGCCCAGTTTCCAGGGCCAGCGAACAGGAAACTTCCAGAGAAGGCCTGTGGACCCCAGAACTTAGAGCAGAGAGGGCCTGGCCCTGGGTCCATACCCAAGCACCTAGGAGGCCCCTATAGGCCTGGAGCCAGAGGGGCAGGGTGAGCAGCAAAGAAGGACCCTCCTCAATCTCACCTACACACTTGCTAAGGGCCCAGCAAGAGCTGGGCAAAGTGTTCCAAGTTCAAGTGTGGCCTGCCCTGACTGGCTGCAGGAGGGGAATCAGGTGGAGGAAGTCACTAGGCTGACTCAAAACATACCTCCCAGGCCCCAGGGATGCACAGAGGAGCCTCAAGGAGGGCCAAGCCTTATATCTCCCTAGTCCAGGACTTGAAGTAGAGGCTCAGCTGCCATTTGCAAATCACTCTAAGGTATTGTCCTGCATTAAATGAAATGCATGCCATCCTCTGGACTGACTGGAAGTGACTTTACTAAGTCCCTTTCTTCCTGAATGGAGTACGCTTGGGTAGTGTGAGGTCTCAAAACTGCCAAAGAAGAGAGAAAGAGGAGCTGGGGACCCTAAGAAAACTGCCTCCTTCACAAAGTGCCCAAAGATGCTGGCGCCATCCCCTGCCCCAACCCCCCAGCTTCCTTCTCTGGTCCCCTTCCCTATTCTGCTGAAAAGGAAGAACTGCAGACTCTCCCAAGCTGGGGACAGCCCCTAACAGCTCGCTGAAGAGACAGGGAGAGGCATCAGACACTTTGGCTGACAGTTCAAATCCCCAAACTCGTCTCTCCCCAGCTCCAGACATAGGAAGGTGGCTCCTCCTTAGGCTGGAAGGGGATAGCTACTGGGCTAAAGTCAGGGTAGCTTCTGGCCTTTGGCGTCTTTCCTCCTTGGTGTGAAGGAAAGAGAGGAGCCTGCTGCTCCCTTGGGTTTCAGCGAAGGGAATATTCCTATCTCATCCCCCTTGGCTGATGTCAGCATAGGCAATAGAGGCAGTGGCTTACATTTGAGCAGCCCACCTCAGATTCTATGCTAAGTGTTTTACAGGCATTGCCTCATTTAAGGTAAGGTGCTTTGATTATTTCCATTTTATAGATGAGCTGGCAGATTACCAAAGCAGATTGCCAGGGTCAAATGGAGGCGGGTCAGAATGCACTGCAGCCTCTGGCCCTAAGTCCCAGCCTATGGGCTGCCCCTGCCTGTTCTCTTGGGGATTTTCCTCAGGAGCACATGGCTCCATTCAATTGTGAGCAGATCTGGGCCCTCAGAGGCTCCCGGTTACTCTCCGGAGCCCCTCAGGCCATAGTTCTCATTCTACATGTGGGAAGGTATCAGATTTCCCCGGGGGAATTTTCCAAAATGAACCTGTCCTCTCCCCACTCCAGCTTGTATCAGAATAGGCTGGGGTGAGCTTCACAGCATGGTTGTGGGGATAACCCTCCTCACCCCACATGGCGCTAAAGCTGCTCCTGCCCACACCAGGCCTGGCATTGGGGAGCTGTGCCCATCAGGCTCCTGGGAGAAGCAGCCTCATCCCACTTCAGGTTCCACAGGGGCCGCAAGGCTGTGGCCAGCTTCCTGCCTTCCCTCCCCACCACCCCACAAGGATCAGAGGTTCTGCTATTTCCAAGCCAAGCGAAAGGGGGCGGATGAGACACGTGATCACACAAGCCAGGTACCGTGCAGTGTGGAGGCAGCATGGAGAGAGGATTTCACTTCTGACTCCCGGGCAGCCTGGTCCAGCCACGGGATCACGCCAAGCCGGGTCTCCAGCAGGTGCTGTGGTTTCTCCACCTATGTTTGTGCATGTATGGACATTTCCATAATTTTTAAAAATGGCTTTTTTCCTAGTGGTTCGCATAAAGATTGGATGAAACTGTGACTGCCACATGCTCTGCTTCTACAGGCGTGAGGGACGATGGCTGGATTAGAGGGCTCACCTGTAATTCTCCCTGGAAGAAGGTCTGGAGGAAGGTCACGGCACAAAACCTGACAGGGAGGAAAGACACAGAGGCCCAAAGACAGTGACCAGGTCACAGATCTGCAGGGCAGAGACATAGCCAGGGGCCTGATGTTTGTAAGTGCGTTCTTGTTTTTTAAAAATTTTTTTGGTGGGGGCACATCATTAAGAAAAAAATATAGGGCCTCCCTGGTGGCGCAGTGGTTAAGCGCTGCGCTGTGGAGCCGTCAGCAGCAGCAACGTGAGTTTGACTCCCAACCGGGGAGATTCCCACATGGCGCAGCAGACCTCTCCTGCCTCACCCGCTGCTCCCCTCAGCAGTGTATTTCTGTCGATCTGCCTGTTCTGCTCCCCACTCTGTCTCTGGTGGACCCTCTCGCCGCCCCACGCCTCTGGCCTGTACCCCAGCTTGTATGCATAAATAAATAAATATTTTTAAAAATACAGGAAAAAACAAATGCCACATTAGTACAAATATGGACATTTATCTAGAAGGAAAAAGAATCATAACAACTTGCAAATGCTAAAGAGAGACAATAAATATCACAAAAATCCAGAAAAATAACATCACTTTTTATTCATTTATAGCCCAATCCATCTCTACTATACTTTTCTTCCATTTTTTTAGCTGCTTATTTTTGATTACCTCTTTTTGTGTAGACTTTGTAATTTTTTTTCACAGAGAAAGTAGAAAGGTAGTCTAGTCCTTCCTCTACATGTTGATCCAAAATTTGATTTTTTATGGGTAACTTAGAAAGTGTTCATGTCCACAAATGAGTATTGGCATTGTCATGTCAATGTTTAGGATTGTTCTTAAACTTGGAAAAACCTCTTTCAGTTTGTAGGAATTCAGGGTAGTTCAAGATTTCTTATTCAAATCAGCCAGAAATTTAAATACAATACACCTGATAGTCTATTTCATATGATATCACTAAAAAAAAAACAAAAAACAAAGAATGGTGTATGTTTTGTTTTTAAACAAAGATCCATGACACTTGTTAAAGATAGTGAGGAAGACTTTGCTAAATGGAGGCTGCTACAATGAGGTTTTTAATAGGGGAGAGAGAGAGGACTCGACCCTGAATACTGCAAGGGTATTACCTAGGGTTTGGCTTGGGGTCTGGGGGTGGAAATCACTGAGAGGAAACATGAGGGTTAGGGGTCTGGCCAACCAGCCTGGCAGGGTTCTTGCCGAATGCAGTGCAAGTGATCAGACATCACAGGCGGATGGTGGAGGGTGAGAGAAGTCACTATGGAAGGTGAGGGTGCTGGTTAAATTGACTGACCAGGATTCTTGCTAAAATTGGACAATGCAGAGAGGAACATGGCAACCCAACAGTCAGGCCTCATGGAAAAGAGAATTCAGAGGAGCCTGACTAGAGCTTGTTTAGTCAAGGAGAGAATCTTTGTCAAGTACAGGGTTATACTTGCCTTTTGAATAGGATTGATTTTATGCATTTGGTGATCAGAAGAGTGTTCCCCACACTAGCTCCTGACTTCTTCGGGTCACTCTCCAACACCCTCCGCATGTTGCGTGCTCGGCTTCAGGGAACCTGGCTCACATCGCCAGGCAGCCTCCTGCCCTGCACCTGCGCGTCCCGGTGCTCACAGCGAGTCCTCGCAATAGTCTCAGAAGCTGTTTGTACACTGGGGTGACTGTAGTGTCCACAGAAAAGTAATAATCACCAGTTTGATGAGACAGGGTGAATAAAGGAGCTTCAATTTTCAGAGTCAAGGAGAAGCAGACTAACACAGAGAGCCCCTAAGGTGGACTCCAGCCTACATACACGTGGGACTGGCTGACTACAATAGAAAAAGTCCATTTGTTTCAGAAGCCACATGTGGTAATCTTTTAACATCCATGTGCAAAGGGAAATACATGGTTGACATTCAGGTGATCTCTATCTCTGTGGTCAGATGCAATCTAAGTGTGAGGATTGCAAGAACTAGGTGATATGAAATTATATCCCTAAGGATGTCTTTTTCTGTGGACATGTGTGTCTGGTTTCTTCAGGTGGTGGCAGCATGGGGGACTTGGAATATGGTGGGCAAAAACTGAAGGGTTGCTTCACACCCAGTGTCTTATACAGTGACATCTTCCACAACTTCATTGTGACTCACTTAAAACCTCTTCTCTCTGCCCAAGAGTTGCTGATATTTCTCTCACACTGGCAATAAGCTAATTATACATGGAAATGACTGTAAGCCACAAAAATAAATCCCATTTAACCCTAACTAAATATACCTCCAACTCAACTTCCCCTTAACTAGGTCCCCAAATACCCAGAGTCACTCCAACACCATCTGTCAGGACAGAAAGGGACAGAAGGGACATCAGAGAGGAACGAGGAGGTGGACTTAACCAATTGCTCTGAAAATTACCTAATTTTTGAAAGCTTTATAAAAATAAATGTATACCTGCGCACAGGGCTAGGGCCTGCCCCAGAGCCCCTCTCCAAGCGGGGAGCCCTGAACTTTCAATCCATCTGTGACTCCCACCTCCAATTCAGCAAATATTCTGAATGCTTGGTCAGTGGACACTAAATACTATCCTGGGCATGGTGTAGAGAAAGGATTAAAAAGTTAATATTCAACCTCCATCTTTAGAGGTTTTTCATTTAGTGGAGGGCACAAGTGTGTCCAGCGAGGCATTAGGGAGAACAGAATGGTCAAAGATTTTGGCTTCAGGAGTATAGGATTCTGGTCCCAATACTGACATTTAAATCCTTGGAATCCCAGTTTCCTGCAATTGCAAAATGGGCATCGATGATGCTTTTTTTCCGCCAGCAGATGTGAAAGGATTCTGTGAGCTACAGATTCCCAAACAGGAAGTGGCATAGCTGTTACTGACAGGAGGCTGCTCAGGGAAAGGACTGTGATGTGAGTGGGGGGAGAGTAAAAGAGGGGTGTCAGAAGAGAAAGCTCCAGGGAGGCAGTGGCACCTAAGCTGGGCTTTGGAAAACTGGAGCAGCCAAGAAAGGGCACCCCAGGTAGAAGACACCATGTATGGATGTGGGGCCCGCAATGGCTATCTCAGAAGGTAAGTGGGAGAGGGGAGGTAGGTTCTGAAGGCCCCCCAGCAAAGAAGGACCCTGGAATGGAGGGAGTAGTTCCCTGAGAAAAGCAACTCTGCAGAGGTACAGTCCTACACATGCCTGAGCAACTTTAAGGACCAGACAGAAGTAAATGTACTCACAAAACAGACTGCGAGGGCTGTGCCATTCCCTGACATGAAGGGGACCTTGATTTTTTTCCCCCATCTGCTGGGAATTCCTTCCACCACCATTGCCACCCTGGGCCATCCCAGAGAACTCTTATGTCTACAGGTCAGACTGATCAGACAACACAACACCTTCGTAACACGCACCTCAGTTCACCTGCTATCAGTCTAGAGCAAGCGCTCTCGTTGTCTATAGCTGTGCCTCTCTCCATAGTTGGCTTGTTATCCTGTGAGTTCCTTTAGGGTGATAGCTACATCTCATCTTCATAGCCAGCATTGAGTAATATGGCTGGCAGGTGGTAAGCATTCAGGAAATGTTTATTGCAATGAAGTGTTGACTAAGTAAACAATTATCCATCTTTTGGGGTTCACTTCAAGTCCTTCAAGCCCACAGTAACATTCCCATTTCCTGCACTGTTCAGAACCCTTAGCATATATGTGAAGCTAGCAAATACTACCTTCAAATGTCACAGAAATCTCCATTCATACCACTTATTTACCTGAAACTCAGTGTCTCACCTGGATTTGCAGGGACCTACTAATTGGCCATTTGATTGTCATCTTCTAGTGTATCATGCACTCAGCTCCCAAGAGAATAATTGTATCGGGAGCCCAGCAGAGTGCCTGACATACGGCTAAGACTTAGTAAATGAATGAACAAGCAAATGAATGTCACTCCCCTGAGAATCCCATATGACTTCCTATTGTAACACTGATTTTCCAGTTTTTATATAATTTCTATATTCTGCCCTCTCATCCCCATAAACATGCTGTTATCTTTCAGATTATCAGTCTTGAGTTTATTTCCGCAAATAAGGCCATTATCATATGACCTGAATTTCGAGGCCCTACAAGCAGATCGAGAAAGTTTGTACCTATCTATCTAGAAAACACTCCCTTTTACCCCTCTCTGGTCTAGTGTTTCAGTAAAGAAAGTATCCTCACACAGGCAGGAGACACTTTACTATGACATTTATTGAATTAAAAAAAAAGTCAATTGTAGAAAACTTGCAAAAATCTAAACAGCCAAAAAGGTGAAAAGCATCTTGCATAGGCCAACCATTAATACTCATTTTCTTGCCATCGCTTTTCAATGAACATATTCTTATGTGTCCTAACAAAATTGTGAGCATGCTGTTTCTCGACAGGTCCCTTAGCAATAACGGAACGCATTTCCTTCTGCCTCCACACCGTCCCCCGCAGACACACAAATGTTATAGCTGAAGGGACCCAGAGCAGGGCAGGGATCCTCATTAACCTTCATGGGAGAATGTGTCTAAGCACCAGCTTCTGCTTAGTACTCCCAGTGAAGGGTACCCTCTCCCTCCCAAGGCAGCAAGTCTCATTAGTGGGTGGAATTACCTCCTGGAAGGTTCTTTCACTCTCTGTGAGCTGAGATTGGCTCCCCGTCTGTGTTCCTCTTCTGCCTCTTGCTCAGTACCGGGTGGTCTACACATCCCTCCTGACAGCCTGTCAGTTCTTCAAAGGCTGAGTAGTTTGAACACTTTCGAGGTTCAACAGTCCTGAACTACTCACCATCTGAATTCCCATTCTCACCATCATTCTTCTTGGTCATGCTGTTAAACAGTGCCATTCTGGCAGAATTACAGGTGTATTTAGTTACTTCTATATTTTTCCAAACTTTCTAGCAGGAGCTTTTATTACTCCCATTATTAGAAAACATAACTTGAGGGCTGATGTCACTTCTCTGCTTTCTGCTATTAATTATGCCTGGCTCTTGCACAGCTGACTTCCAAGAGCAGCACAGTGCTCATTTATACATCCCTCTTGCCAGGTGTGCCCGTGCTGTTCGGCCACCAGACTGGAGCTCAGGCCTGCCAGTTTGCTACCGGTCTACTGCTCAGCTCTGGGGGCAAAACTGCTCTCGTCATCAGAGACTTTGCCTGCTCACACTTCTCTCTCGTGTCCATGTGGACAGCATGGGGAACCTTCGTTCAGGACCTGGCCAAGATGCCCTTTGCCAAGACAGCCATGCTGTCAATAAATACAGTGAGTGAATGAAAAGAATAATCCCTTGGTAATGAAAATCACTGGGAGTTTGGTTTGACATGATTTAATGAATTTATTCTGGAATGAGCCTGGTTCTCTGTAAAGTGCTCCCAGACCATCTGTTTAATAATTCTGGAAGGCTGTTGAGTGACATTAAGCTCACGTCCCAGGAACCATAGTCTTCTTTTGAAAATCAGAACATTTTGCTCCCTCTGGCTGGTTAGGCCTTCCTCTCTTCTCTAGCCCAGCCTACAAGTCCTGTCTCCTCCGAAGACCATTCAGACTCTTTCAGTGGATCCACCCTTTCCTGAACTCCTGTAAATCATCTGTAGCCAGAAAGAAAGAGCAGCAATAGTAACAGCTTCCACTTACTAGCGCAATGCCAGACATTTGACGAAAGGACTTCACATGCTGATTCACAGGTATTACCTAATCCATCGCTGTGCCAGCTTTTTGAATACACGTAATTAAAGTTTTAATCACGAATCACAGGTGCTATTATCGCCCCCATTGAGCAGATGAGGCAAGAGCTTCTGAGAGGCTCTGGTTCCTGCATTGTTCAACACCCCTCAGCTGGTGGACAAACCAGGTTTGCCTAGTTCCATAGACGCCCCCTTCCTTGCCCCCAGGCATCAGCATCTGTGTTACACAAGTCAGCCCTTCATTCTTACCCTTGTTTTATTGTTTCTGGGGCTTTCATCTTAATATTTCCTGCACCTCCTGGACAGCCTCGACATGGCCTTAGGCACGCGTCAGCAGGAATTTAGCTGAGCCGTGCTTTTCATGAGCGCTGCCTGGGATGCTGCTGGCCGCAGCCGCCACCTCCACCTCCACCGCCAGTGCTGGGAGGCACTGCCTTGCAGGGCACAGGCAGGGCTGCACAGAGGCGTCCGCCCAGCTGTTGCTACCCTCTTCTGCAGGATGAAGAAGGGACCACATCACAGAAACCAGAGGGATGTCCCCAACCCCCTGAGGCCCAGGAAGGGTTACACTGAGAAGCTGCTGCCTCTCTTCTCTTCCACAGAGCCCTGAGGGCTAAGTCCCCAGCTGACAATTTTGATTCTAATTCTCAACATGGCCTCCTGGCTGGTAATTTAATTGTTTCCTCCCAGCCCAATGGGGGGGAGGAGCGCCTTACCCCACATGTGCTAGGCCAAATACCGGCCATGCCTCTCAGAGGGGCAAATGCATGGAGACCCTTAGCCACCTCCAGGTGCTTATATTTCAGCCGCCACAGGTACAGGAGTGACAATAGGGCTGAGTGGCACGTCCAACCATCACTGGGGGACAGTCACTTGAGGATGGGGAGGAGACTTCAAGGAGATGAGCTTTCTAGTGGGGGAGAACGTGGATGGCGTGAAAGCAAAATTCTGATATAGAGGCCAGAGCCTGCACGACACACTTGGTGACAAGAAGTAAAGTTGCCAGGTCTGGTCATCACTGCTTCAACCTAGGAATGACTCCAAGATACTCAACAGATCCCTCAAAGTGTGTGTGTGTGTGTGTGTGTGTGTGTGTGTGTGTGTTGGGAGGAAGTGAGGAGGGAGTGTGTTAAAAGGGAGGGAAGGAGAGAATGTGTCGTCAGGCCTCAGTCTCACAAAACAAAGAAAACCCTAAATTGGGTTGGGAGTAAAGGGGTGTCCCCCAACTCCGTACAGGGACCAGTCCAGAAATGGGGAACTTTCCTCACCTCTAAGGCCTTCCTCCATCTTAATAGCTCTTCCATCACTCCCCTGCCAGACAGGCCACCGTCACATCTGACCTGCCTGAGGGGACAAGTCCCCGGCTTGCTCACACACCTCCAGCTCTGTCGCCTCCAGTACATTCTCCACACACATCACACTGAAGACCCGCCTAGAGCCTTTCAGTCTGGCGCACAGTGATGGAGCCTTCTGCAGCTTTGTCCCCGCTCTCCAGCTCTCTGGTGTATTCTCTTGTTGCACTAAACTCCCAAGACACCCTGGCTTATCTCTGGGCTTCCTTGAGCTCAAGTCCTAATTCTGAGCAAAATTCTGATATAGAGGCCAGAGCCTGCATGACACACTTGGTGACAAGAAGTAAAGTTGCCAGGTCTGGTCATCACTGCTTCAACCTAAGAATGACTCCAAGATACTCAACAGATCCCTCAAAGTGTGTGTGTGTGTGTGTGTGTGTGTGTAACAGCAATTAGTAATCTCCTACGTGTGCTGAATCCTCACTGGACCCATACGAGCGAGGGACAGAGAGGTTAAAGGGGTGCCTGCAGCCACACTAGTCAGCAGTGGTCTCCACAGTCTGCTCTTAGACACTGCGTGGCAGTCCCTTTGAATTTCCTTTGGGCACCAGCAGCCCTGTCCCTCTTACCACCCTCCAACCCCTGCTCACCGACAAGCCCCCACTGTATTTCTGCTTCCACGACACGCCCCATCCACACCAGGAAGCTGTCTCAGATGCCTGGCCCCCCAGGCTTGGGCTGGGGCACTGCTGGTTCTCCTTCTCTGTAGCACATAGGAATCACCTGGGAATCTTTTTTTAATTCTACTGAGCCCTGACTTTCACCCCCAGACACTGGTATTAAATTGGGATGAGGCGCCCCCTGTAAAGTGCAGCAAGGTCTGGAACACTGACAGCCATTCTCAGCATCACTGGGAAGGCTTATTCAGATAACCAGGCTCATCCCCGGGGGCTTATAAAACAGATAGCTGGGCCCACTCCTGGGTTTCTGGTTCTATACCTGGGTTAAGGCCTGAGAACTTGCATTTCCATCAAGTTCTCAGGCCCTGTCACTCCCACCCTGCTGCTGCTGGTTCAGGGCACATGTGCCCACATGTTCCCAGAGCACGCAGCGCCCACAACCACCCAGGCCTTTAGCACATCGTCTGTCACTGTCTGTGAGCTTCCGGGCCACCCCAGCGAGGCCCAGAGCTTTCTGCCTGGTTATAGGGGTCAGCACGTTAGATCTGTGAAGCCACAAGGCACCAACGCAGGCTTTGCACAGCGCTCAGCGCTCTGCAGCGGTCCTGTCGGAGGGAAGCGGAGCTGTGATGAGAGCACTGTCTTTCACTGAGCACAGAGGGTGGAGGAACTCACCCAGGCCACAGATGGAGAAAAGGATAGAGTGGGGTTCCATGGCGGCAGCCGGGCTCCCCAGCCCACTCCTCTGTACTGAGATCCCTTTCTAGATGACCCCTAATCTCCCCCACTCCTCCAGTGTGAACTCCTCGCGGGTTTCAGGGTACAGGTCTCCATCTATCGGTGGGTGTGAGCAGCATGTTTTAAATGCCCGAATCCGCAATAGAACTGAATAAACTAGCAACAGACCAGAGTGCACCCACGTAGGGAGGGTAAGTGCTGCTCAGAGAAATACGTGCGAGTAGCCTATAATGGGTCATGATGTAAAACAAAGATGCATGGCTTACCGCGGGTCATGGTTAAAAATGTCTGCAAACCATTGGCTTAGAGAAAGTCTGCATCAGACCACGCAGCGGCTGCTTGCTCCTCGAGGGGGAGACGGAGAAGAGCGAGGCCGGCCCCTGCTGGGCGCCGCCGGCATTGCACCGGGGAGCTGGAAAGGGCAGCTTGGTGAGGGACTGGCTCTGACTGGTGGGTGGGTGTGGGAAGGCATCCACTCCTCATGGAAGACTATCAAAGTGCCAAATAAATAAATAAAATGAATTTTTAAGATGTTAATTCATTTCAGTTTCCAAAACAAATACTGCCCTGGTCAGTCTCCCATCCAGCTTGCACTGTGGTCTGCCCTATCTCATCTCCCTAGGAAGAGCTGAAGCTCTTGAGGGGTGGGGAGGCAACTTGGATTCTTAAATCTCCACCCAAGTCCACTGTGGTGAGGTGTGGTGTGGGTGTTCACCCATACTACTGACAGATTGACCGGCACCAAGGGAGTTGTGGAGGGTCCCCAAACATGGAGCCGGTGACTCTCAGCACCGAGGCAGGAAACATAAGTTTGAGTCCCCTTCTTGTTGCAGAGGAGGGGGGAATGTGGCATCTAGAGCACTGGAAGTAGCTACTGTGAGGTATTCATATATCCTATTTCATTATATCTATATTTCTCCCTTATCCTCACTTTTTAAACACCAAGGCCTAAGATCCAAAGGCTGACATGTAGAGGAACAACTTCCAGAAGCTGGGTCTTTAGACTTCCAACATCCTCCTGGAGATAAGAATGGAAGGGGTGAGGAGGACCCTTGTCCCTTTGGGGCCTCTTATTCTCCTCTGGCTTTGCTCTGCCTTTAATTTTCTCCCTCTGCTGTCCCTGGAAGAGCTAATACCTTACAAGATGGGACAAAGTTCTTGAAGAGTGGGACCTTCCTAGTTCAGAGTAGCTGCAATGGATTTGGGCCTAAATCTTAGAGGTCCCCAAACCCTAACATGATCTCACAGAAAAGTAAATTTTCATGATTTTAAATCTAACCACCCTCTATTGGAAGAAGGATCTGTCCAATAGAAAGTTTTCTAATGGGCACCATAAGTTTAGACTAAGACTTGGGGATGGGGAGCTCAGGAGGGCTGAGTGAATAAAGGGAGAAGGATTGGAGATCGGGGCAACTCATAGGGAAATAGATGAGGAGCAGTGAAGGAAAGAAGAGGAACAAGATGCTCACAAAGTGGCATGAAGGTGAGTCCTGCAAGACCCAGACCCAGAGACTCATCCAAATGCTCGGCGTGATGTGATTTTGTAAAGGAGAGGAGTTTCATGTCCAAATTTAAAACCGTATCAGAACAGAAAGAGCAGTGATAGACCTAGGAGCCAGGAGGTAGCGGTGACCCCAAAAATCTAAACCCTAAGGTCACAAACATCTTGACAACAAGTTTGGATTCCCACAGGGGAGTTTCAGTTGACACTTCAGGGGAAACCTGAGTTTCCACAATAGCCTTGTGCTCACTTCTGGAATATAGCAGGCAAGAAAAGGAGCAAACTTTCTAAGAAGACCCTTGAGAGAGAAGAGCAATACAAGTCACAATGTGATCAACAAGGTCATTAACCATAAGCCTTCACCCCCACCCCTCACCTCTCCTGTTATAGCCTGCAGATAGATGGCCAATCTCCTAGGCATGCAAACAACTAAAAGGTCCCCGACTAACTCCTCAACAGTCTACACTCTCTCCCCCACAGCTGTATGTATAACTATGCCCACCCTGGCCTACTTCCAGCTTCAGGAGTTTCCTTATCAGTTAGCATACTATGCTGTGCTCTTTGGTACCACAGATGTACCTGGGCTCTCTCTCTCCATCAATCATCCCCTTTCCTGTATCCCTACTGGTTCTTTATCATCAGCACATACCAGATATCTGTCGTTTCAATGTCTTCTTAAATTCTTCCACCACTCTATAGCTCCTCCTATTTAGTTCCAACACCCCTTCCTTTCCATCACCTCAAAGCTCCTGGAATGAGTCTGTAATTTTCTTCACTGAGTGCCTTTCAGTCACGCCCTCTCCTCCTCCATATTACTAATGGCATGGCTTTGGCAAAGGTCCTAGTTGTTAAACTAAATGGACAGTTATTAAGTCTCTCCTTCCCCTGACCCTTCAGCTTCATTCATCTGCTGGCCCTTCCGGCTTTGGGAAACTCTGGCTTTCATGGCACCGTGTCCTGGTTTTCTTCCTCCCAGCATCACTGCTCCTCTGCAGTCTTCTTAAGACAGTTTCTCAGCCTCAGCACTACTGACATTTTGGGTTGGATAACTCTTGGTTATGGGAGTCTGAGCTATAGGATACTTAGCAACATCCCTGGCCTCCACCCACTAGATGTGAGTAGCATAATCTGATCCCTCCTTCCTTTGTGAGACACCCAAAAAAGTCCTCAGGCATTGTCAAATGCCCCTGTGTATGCAGTTTGTGTGTGGGCTGGGGGGTGGGGGGGGAAGAGGGAGGAATGGCTCCAAAATGGTCAAGAACTCTGCCATAGAAGGTGCTTCTCTTCTAATGGCCTCTGAAAGATGAGTTTTCCCTGGGTCTCTGACTTCATCTACCACCTTCTGCTAATGTATAAATCTGTATCTCCAACATGTGGCCACTGCCCTCTTTCCACTGGACACCCCTTCAGCCTGTCAAGTGCATAGTAAACTCACCCTGTCTTACTTTGGAATCTCCCACGCACAGAGCCTGAGACTAGCACTCAAGTGGGAGGTGGTCTCAGGAAACAGGAGTGAAGAACAGAGGAGAGTGGGAGGGCAAAGAGGGAGAAGACAATAGAAAGGTCCATCCTCAAAGTCACAGCTGTTAACAGTGAGGACTCACTTCCACTGAGATCTCCTGAGAGGCATGCAGAAGGCCTCCCACAATTGCTCAACCAACAGAAGTGAGGCTGGGCATTTATCCAATGACTAGGGCACAGCTCCCATATTATGTTGCTGAAGGCAGCCCCAGGGTCTTCCCTCTCCTAACTTCTGGGCTGTGCACAAGCTACGCAAGCCAAACTGATTCCTGTGGTTTGAAGAAGGCCCTAGAAGAGGCATCACAATGATGTACCCCCATGACTTGGAAGCTGTCAGCAGGAGTCCAAGCTACAAAGAACTACCTGGGCTGCCACTAAATCATAGCTTCATGAAGGGAATTTGATGCAGTGTACCCAGAATGTTCTAATCCACTCTGGCCCTGTACCACTCTGATCTGCTTATTTCACACATTATGTCCTTCCAGTCACTGAATCTTCAAGGTAATGGCCAGCCATGATCTAGTAAAAACACGGTGTACAGGACAGCCAGTAGAATAGCTACAATACTGCTCACTGTTGCAAAGGCTGAAATTATGGATCATTCACTTTCTTCTCCACAACCTACTCTAGATTTTCCTCCTTGTCAGCTAGCACTTCAGTTGTCTGCCTGATAGGGTGACCTAGACGTACATCCCTGAGGGTCTGAGTCTTCAGTAGAGTTGACCTTGTAAGGCAACATGCTTGCAAGGGCCCATTTTCTGATATCACTAGGCATGGGAACACTGAATTCCAGACATCCTTTGCAAATGGATCACTGAGAGAGGTGGTGAGAAGGAACAAAATGACATCTACTCTTGATCCCTGGACCTGTGTACTTGAGCAATTAAGGGCACAGCACCAGAGTCAACTATAATCTGGATGGCATCACCCAATCCAAGTGTCACCCTTGAGTGCGGACCTTTGCTGATTTTTTCAGTAAGTCACCCCAACCTTCTATTAAGTCAGCTGCTTCCAGTGATTTGGTATATCCTGACCAGTGGGTCTCATGGTGACATGTTCTCTGCATAAAACAGGCCTTAGTCTGAGGTGATGTTATGAGGCATCATGTGAAGAAGATAAATAAATCAGGCACTCTGTAAATCCCCAAGTTAACACCAGGTAACCATGTAGGACTCGCAGTTCTTTCCAAGGTGAAAGGGGCCCAATACAATCAACCTCCCTCAAGTAGGTAGGTGAGTAAGAGCGCAGGGTCTGTGTCGGTGCTGACAGATCAGTCAGCAGTGAGCAGTGAGCAGTGAGCAGATCAGCCAGCGAGCTTCCCACATGGCGCAGCAGACCTCTCCTCTCCCCCACTGCTCCCCTCAGCAGTGTACTTCAGTCGATCTGCCTGTTCTGCTCCCCACTCTGTCTCTGATGAATCCTCTCACCCCCCGCCCCCGCACCTCTGGCCAACACCCCAGTTCTTGTATACATAAATAAATAAAAATAGAATCTTTAAAAAAAAAACAAAAAACAAATACTGCTGGAGCAGTATTTGCACACATAGTGTGTATTGTGTCCCAAAGCCAGACAAGTCCATGAAGCACTGTCTCTTTCTTAATGGCAGAGTATAAAGGGCAGTAACTTGTCCTTACCTTAGAGGGGTGTGGCATGGGACACCTAGAGGCTCTGCTACATTTTCCAAATCTGATTCCTCTTCTGCACTTCCTCCTCAGTGGATGCAATAACCTGGGGGCCTCTCTTCGCTGACACACTCTGCACCCCTACCCTCCTAGCCACGCCATTCCTAAATCCTAAAATAAATTCAAGATTCAAACTCTTAAATCCCTTCCCGTCCTCCCCCCACCTTGAGTCAGTCTTCTTCATCTCAATTCCTACAGAAGCCCCCTAATCAAATTTCCCCCTTCCATTGTCACCCTCTTCTGATTTATTTTCACTTTGCAGCCAGAGCTGTACTTATTCCTCCCCTCCTCACCTCATGCTCCTATGATTTCAGAGGTACATTTTTATGGCATCTATATATTTTGATGTTTGTTTTCTGCCTCTGAATTAGGCATTTTTTGGGGGTAATGTACATGTTCTAAATATGGAGACAAAATACCAGTGACCGCGGGGAGTTATGAGGCATTCAAGACCCTTTGCTGCATGGCTCCCAACTATGTCTCCAAATTAGTCGACACCACTCAACCCCAACTGCCAACTAGAAGCTCCTCTACTGAGACACCCTCTTTCTCAGTGCCATGCTTAGCCCAAGCTTTGTTCCTGGAATCACACCCATTAACTCTCTCTTTCCCCTGCCCCAGAGTTCCTATCCATCCTGCAAACTTAGTTCAACTGTCACCTCCACAGGAGCTCTTCCCTCATTTGTTCATTTTACCCCACCAATTTACTTAAGGAGCCTTTTGTTCCCATTGCACTGAGCTGTCTTAACACTCATCAGGCCCTATGATGGTTTTGTTACACTAGCCGGAGCAACTTACTTGAGTGAGCACTGGCTTCCAGTCACCTTTGTGGCCCTACTGTCTGACCCAGTGCCTATCGTACAGCAAATATTTACGCTTGCTGAAGAAGCAACTTACATGGCACACAGGTAGCAAACTGGCAACCCACAGGCTCAATCAGGCGAGCAGATAAGTTTTATTTGGCCCACATAGTTCTTGGCTTAGTCAACTAGGATGGATGCAGGTTATAGGGCTGGTGAGACGGATGACACAGAATTGGCCTCTATTCCCTTTGGCTGACTGTCCAGTCAACCAGAGATAGACTCAGGCAATAATACACCAGAATGATGATGCAAGTAACTGGGGTGCACTCTGCCCCTAGAGCAGAGCCCACCTGCAGCTTGAAAGTCTCAGCAGCCTGCAGAGAATGGTCAGAGTTCCAAGCCATCCCAGGCTCTCTGCTTTTTATACCATGCCATAGCTGGGGGTCTCGGGGGTGGCACAGGTCTGGGCTGTTTTTATTTCTTCCTCTATCAACAGGTATCCTCAAGCAGTATATTCAGCAAGTCTGACCATGGTCACATGTCTGTAAGTCAGACTTTTTACATTTACATTTTAAAAGTGCAGATTTCCATTTTCTCTTGCAATGCCCACAGATCTGGCAACATCAAGCCTGTGCTCTTCTCATGACAAGAGGCAGCTCCCCACTTGGAACAAGGCAAAAGCCCCTTCCACTTTGCTTCGCTCCTTATTTGTCTGGCCTAACACGCCACTTCATTCCCAGCCTTGCTTCCACAGTCCTGAGTCTACAACTTCTAAAAGCTCTTTGAATCACCCGATGCTATTCTCTCATCTGATCCTCCCGTGGTGCTAGGCCCACAAGTATTCTCAGAAGCAACTGAGATCCAGAGAGATGGCTGAGCTTGCTATGTCACAGTTTGTTAGCAATGAAGGCAGGATGCAAATGAAGATCTTGGAATTTTTTATTTTTTGCCACCCCATGCCAGTTACCAAATACTCAAAGTGTTGCCTGATTTTATTAAGAGCATCTCACTTGCATCTCGAGAATGTTGCAGTGACTTAACTCTGCTGCTGTGAACTAGCATCCTACAGATGTTTTCTTTGGTTGACATGCTTCCTGGCTAGCCCAGTAAGGTCTGGTGCAGGCTGACGAGGCTGAAGGCTGCACTCACTTACCGTTTGACAACCCTGAGGTGGGCGCTATGCTCATTTCATGGATGAGGAAACCAAGGCACAGAGAAGTTAGGTGAATATAAGACTGATATCCTGACAGTAGATACTAGTTTGGTTCTAGCAGTTGTTAAAATGATAGATTTCAATTACAGTTGACAAAGAACCCCTGTCCTGAGCAGCTTGAGTACCTTTCCCTCTGCACTGGCCCCTCCAGTCTGGCAATGACAGGGAGCCCGTGCTCCCTGCCACAGGTGCCCGTGCCAGCCTCCTTCCAGTGTCACTTCTCCCTGGCTGGTGCCTGTGCTGAAGGATTTTGAGTATTACACCACCGTGTGGAATGCTCACATTTTTAATGGTACACATTTTTAACGTCCTAACAAATGAATGTACTCTGCCAAGAGCCCAAAGAGCTCATCAGAATTTAGCCATCCATTCTGGGATGTGGAAGATCAATAAATGGATGGAAGAGGTACTGCCCAGCAATACCGAAGCCTAAAGAAAAGACCTGGACATGTTTTCTGCCTCAGAAGGGCTGCAAACTTGTTGGGCAAAAGCATTCATTGAGCAATGGTTGGCTTCCCACTGAATATTCTTCACCCTTGGATGGCAGGTTTGAATAGTACAGAAACTTCAGCAGGTCACATTTCTCTTCGCAGAGGGTAAATCTCCTAACGTTGCATTTCAGGGTCAGGGCAGTCTGCACCCGGAGAGGAAGTTGGTTATGCTTGTCTTCAATTACTGTCACCTTGGTTTTCTGGGTTACTTTTATTGCTGGGGTGCAACTTCCTACTCTTTATGCCTCCACTATCTACATCAATTTTCAAATGCAAATTATGTGGCACCCATTCATGCAAATATTTTAACAACTTAAAGCAAGGTACCCATAATTCCAAAGGTAATTGGTAATTTTTATAACTTGGCTGAGATGTAATTCACATACCTAAGATTTACACTTTTAAAGTGCGTCATTCAGTGGCTTTTGGTGTATTTAAATAAGTGTACCCCTGGAATTTTTGAATATCTTCACCACTCCAAAGGGAACCCTCTTATCCATCAATAACCACTCCTTATTTCTATTTCCCCCCCAGTCCCTAGCAAACACTAATCTATTTTGTTTCTAGACACTTGTCTATTTGGACATTTCCTACAAATAGGAGAGCATGTAGTCTTTTGTAACTGATTTCTTTGATTAAACATGTTTTCACAGTTCATTCATGTTGTAGCAGGTATCAGTGCTTCACCCGTATCTATGGCCAAATTAATATTCAGCTGTATGCCTATACCATACTTTGCTTATCCACTCATCATTTGATAGGCATTTGGGTTTTGCCACTTTTTGATTTTGTTTTTTGACTTTATAATTCTAGCTATCCTGTTGGGTGTTAAGTGCCATCTCATTGTGGCTTTGACTAAATTTTCCTAATGACTAATGATGTTGATCATTGCATATACTTATTTACCAACTACATATTTTTCTTGGAAAAATATGTCTATTTAGATCCTTTATCCATTTTTTAATTGGGGCTTGTCTTTTTTATTATTGAGTTGTAAGAGTTCTCCATATATTCTAAATAGAAGTTCCCTATCAGACAGAAGATTTTCTCCCCATTCTGTGGGTTCTTTATACCTTCTTGACAGTGTCCTTTGAAGTCCAAAATTTACATTTTGATAAAACCCAATTTATCAAATTTACTTTTTGTTGTTGTTCACCCTTTTAGTGATATACCCAAGAAGCACCGAGGGCAGGTGAAAGGAATCAACTTTAGAGAGCTAATTCATTCCAACTAACATCATCTGGAAAGTTGTATAAAAGTTTTTATTGCTTCTACTTGACACAGGAGGAAAAACTTGATTTTATTATGAAATATTTAAAATATTTAAAATATACTGCTCCCATCAGCAGTGTATCTCAATCAATCTGCCTGTTCTGCTCCCCAGTCTATCTCTAGTGAATTCTCTCACTCACTGCCCCCCAACACCTCTGGCCTATACTCCAGCTCTTACATGCATAAATAAATAAATCTTTAAAAAAATCTACAAAAAGGTACCAAGAATAACATACACCTATGTCCTCACTACCCTACTTAAGAAATTTTACCAATAAAATAAAAGTCCCTGTATTGCCCCTCTACATTTTCTCTCCAGATGTAACCATTACTGTGAATTTGATGTTTACTATTCCCATGAATTTCTTATACTTCCTGTGGGTGCATGTATCCTTTATCAGTATATTACAGTTTTGTTTTTAAAAATGTTACATAAATGATGCCATGTAGTATATATTCTGCAACTTGCTTTTTATTCCATGTTGTTGCTCTTTATCCATGTTGATATAACTGATATAAATGTGTAAACACAGCTCTAGTTCATTAATTTTCACAGTAGCTAAACATTGTATAAATAAATTATTTATCCATCCTCGTGGTGGTCATAAATGTTGAAATAGCCAAATACTGGAAAATAGAACACTAAACATCTTCATCTTGAGTACATTTTATATCTTGACCCTATATATTTGCGTGTAGATGTGTATCAGTACAGAATGTTTTATTTGATAACATTGCCTCTCATTACTTTTCTGTTGCTGGCATTTCCTTAAATAAATGGTAGTATAGACACTGAGTTGATTTCATGACTCTCATAGATGTAGTTTTACTACCACACAGTTTAAAAGCTGCGAATAGGAACTGCTGGGTCATACTGTCTCAGGTCAGCTAGGGCTGCCGTAACATGGTATCACAGACAGTGGCTTCAACGTTTATTCTTCACAGTTCTGAAGGTTGGGAGTCTGAGATGAGGGTGCCAGCATGGTTGGATTCTGGCAGAAGCCCTCTTCTTGGCTGGCAGACAGCTGCCTTCTTACTGCACGTCCTCACACGTAAGGCCGTGGTCTCCTCCTCTTCTTTTAAGCGCATCAGTTCCATCTCGGGGATTCCGCATTATAACCTCATCTAAACTTAGTTACCTCCCAACTCCACCTCCAAACACGAGACACTGAGGAGTAAACCTTCAACATAGAAATTTGGGGAGGACACAAAAATTCAGCCCATAGCTTGAGGTACACACACATTCAGCTTTACTAGACAATTCCTGTTTTCCAAAATAGTTATAGCAAATTATGCTGGCACAAGAAAGCAAGCAAGTTGCCATTTCTGCCTCGTTGTTGGATTTAAATGTATTCCAATACAATTCTGTCTATGAGAAATGGTTTTTCATAGTATAAGTATGTGTTACCACAAGCGTCTTTCTGGTCATCTGCATTTTCCTGCTCATAAACTATGAGTTGGGTGATCTATCCATGGACAGTCTCCACAGCCCTTACAGAGCTTAGTTGGAACTCATACTCAGGTGCGTGCTTCTGATATTTAAATCTGTGATTTGCACAAGAGAAAAGGGGATCGATCAACAAAACCTCTTCAGGAAGACTTCCAATTCTTCTCAGGCCAGAGCAAAGTTAAGTCAGCAGCAAAAGAATAAAGAACCACCAGGTGAAAAAAGATGTTTCATTTTACTTAAAGCTAAAATGTCCTAATTTGGACCACAGGAAAAAAAAAACCTGCTCTTGGAAATTCTATATAAATCTGGATAATTTGTTATTCTTCTGTTCTTAGTCTTCCAATCTGCAAAATTAGGATAACAATCTGTACCACTTCTTAGCCCCATGAGGAGATTTTGAAATAAACATTCTTTTCAACCTTTAAAAATGAAGAGTTTGTAGAAGGTTCTGGGGGGTGTGTCATTCAACCCTTCCAAAAAGCATGTGAGATGACAGAACCATAATCCTTTGAACAGTTTTTCTGGAGTGAGCAGCTCTTCTGAGCTCCAGCCTGGAAAGCCTGACGGGTCTGGAGAACAAATTATCCCCTACAATAACACAGTCCACCCTTTCAGTCTCAAAAAAGAAATCCAAGACAGTCCTCACTTTGTAAGTAGAGAAACCAAATCTCTTAGTGGTCAGATGGCTTCTCTGTGGATGTCTTGTTCTCTGGTTCAGGCTTTTTATCCATCACTCACCCCACCTTCTGCTAAGATCTCTCTTGTGCTGCAGATGTCACGCTCCACCATAAGAAGACCTGCTTGCTTTAGACCCAGTCACAAGGGTGAGGCTCAACAGCCCACAACACTTTCCTTTCTCTTCAGGCTGGAGCAATCATAGAAAGGGAACAGAAATGACTCTTCTGAGGTGATAAATTATCAAAGCACTGGGGAAAAAACTTCCTTCACTAAAGAGAAAGAAGCTACATCTAATGATTTCCTACCAGAAGGCATTCCCAACCAGAAGGTCAGGATCTGTGAACAGAGCATACCAGTTTCTGCTTCCACATCTCCTTCCTGAGGTGTCACTTCACTGCTCGTGCTCATTCTTATCCTCTCCTCACATTCACCCTACCCATCGGGATACCCAGGCTTGGCAGAAAAATAAGCAGTGGATCCTCACCACACAAACGGATCTCTGCTTAGTACACCTCCATCTGGAAATCAAGCCACTTGAAGAGTAGCACGTGGCGAGGCTAAGTGAACCAACATGGTCATGACCTCTGTTCAGCAAATAGGAGCTGTTTCTGCACCTCTATGATGCTGTGAACATCACTTACATCTTCTCCTGTGCTCACTGCTCCTTCCAAGGAGACTTCTTTTGTTCCAGGGAGATTCTCCCAGATAAAGGTCCACTGCAGCCTAGGCATTGCTCTAAATTTTGTGACTCAGGGCTCTCAAACATGGAGTCAAGGAAGTAAAGAAAATCCTACCAATGACTCAGGAGGAACATTCCTTGATAGATCAGTAATATGGTTAAAATAAACCCTAGAAGAAACACATTTGGATTGCAAAACTGGAACTGAAGAGAGATTAATGTATTTGGTAAAGACTTATCTATAATTTCCTCTGGATTAAAGTTATACATAGTTGTCATCTACTGTGAGAAAACATAGCAATAAGGGAAAACAAGGTCAAAAGCCAGCAAAGAGTAAAATTAGATTAGTAAGTTCTAGTCACAGATATTTTACTTACTTGCGCTACTCCATTCTTCAAGAGCAGCATACAAGGGGAATCAGTTCACAAGCAAGGCTTCAGGCAAACTAGTTTCTTCTAGAGCCCAAGAAAGAATAGATTTGATCTCCTATTCAAGGTAGTATAAAAGAATCATTTAAAAAAAAAAAAAAACCTGAAAGCATTTCCTAATCAGTAACAGATCTCTTTCCAATGCAAGTAGAATTAAAAAATTCTTGGGGAATATTAAGAGCTCCAGGAATAGACCCTTTAATGAATATGGGCTCTCTCTCTCCTGGTTCTTCATTCTCCATAATACACAAGTAAGTTACAAAAGTCCTATAATGTGAATATGGTACGGTTGCTATTATTTTGACAACCATATAAATAATCTGAAAATAGAACCAAATTAGAGGAAAAGTTCTGTAGGCTACTTCTGAAACAACCTACCCGTGTGCCCCAGTGTGTTCCCATGTGCGATGTACAAGTAGTTATGGCGCCTTACCCTGGTGCACTGGCCTCTGGGAAGTGTCAGTCATTTGCATTTTGTTCCTCGGAGCAACGGTGCTCAGCACTAGGGAATCTTCAGCTCTATGAAATGTCTCTGATCCTAGCTGGAGAGGGAGGTGGGGACTAAAGTAAAGCTATTTTTAACTATTGATAGATCTCACACACAAAAAGGCCACTTGTGAAACATTTTGGGACTAGGACAGAGTTATTGCTTGGAAATATCAGGCATTTTCTAACAATAAGGTCTGTTAACAAAATCTAATCCACTCACACAGCCAAAAGCTAACTTGGGAGCTGCTCCAGGCACCATCTAATTAACTGAAGCAGACAGAAAAAAAATCCTCAGAAATTATCATTGTTTAAATACACTCTATTTTATTTTGTCTTAAAATAGTTTAACCTTTATGCTACAGACTTATTTCAAAAAACAGAAAATCTTATCTTGCACCAAAAAATATATATATAACACTCTGTTTTATTATTTTTTTCTCCAAAGACCATTAAATACCAAATGGAAACAAAAACTAAATAATGAATGTAAAGAAGAACCAAATTTCATTTTAAAAACTAGAGTTGCACATTTCAAAACATTAATTCTAAGCAATGATTTGTCGTCACTGCATCAAGTCCATGCTCACACTCCAGCAACAGCAGTTCTGTTACCCACCAAGTGCATTGGTTCCTAGCCATACAATGGCTAACATTTCATTTTCACGGTAAGAAGAGCAAAAGGCTTCAATGACCTCTGTACTCTTTAAGAAACAAAACAAACAATAACAAAAACATTTCCTAGTAATCCAGTGATTTTTTTTTAAGATCACTACCCTTTTAAAGTTTGTTAAAAGAATAAGAAGTACGTAGTGTTTTAAATAAAATGAAAAAAAAAAACCAGCATTGGACTAAAATACGTGATTATTTTAAACAAACAGTGCACAATCTGAGGAAGTTTGGTTAGGGCGCAATCATTTTATATATACATGGAAGTCACATCATACACATACTGGAAAACAAGGATTAGGGGCTCTGTTTTGTTTTGTTTTCTTTAAGTTCGAACTGAAAGACAAAATTGTGTCCCTAGCTTTTCCAAAAACCTTGTGACACAGTATAAAAAGCAGGCAACAAACTCATTTTTAAGTTACCTATGACGCTAATCTGCTAAAAGTAACAATTGACTAAATTAGCAAATCAGACAGTTCATATTCACAATCGATAATAATAAATGCAGAGTTTGTGGGATGCTCAATGCAAAGAATAATGGAGTCCATTCAGTCTGGCCCCTTTCATCAAAATGAAAAGACAACTACGGGGGAACAGCAATCAAATGCTATAGGGTGCAGTTGTGATAATGCTAGGTTACTGCTCTGTGGTTTCAAGGGGACTCTGGGAAGGACAGATGGACTTAACCAAATTAATGCCATAAACTAATCTGTGACCCAAGTGCACCATTTTAGCAGATATATTACTTTGAACAGGCATTGTCCCGCAAAGCATAATTATTTGCTACCAAATACAAAACTTTAGTTTAAAAAAATCCTTTTAAAAGAAACATCTAATGTCACAGGAATTGTTTACCACAGTATTTTATCATTAATATCTTGCCAGAAACCACATCCCCACTCTTCTGGATCTAGCAATGAAAGAAGAATTGAAACACAGTCTTTGTAGTTAGTTAACAGGCAAAAAAGCCTCAACCTCAAAGAGGAGAGAGTTGACTGTCTCTATTGTCCCTTCCCTTCCCCTTTCTGCATCTTAATTTCTGTATCTCTGTTTTGGTGCATCAAGTTTGGTAGTCAGGGTGCTCAAACAGGGGCAGGTAAGGGCAAAGTGCAACCTATGTAAAAGGCCGGGACAGAGCAAGGTTACAACTGCACTCTCTGCTCCCAATCCACAGTGCACACAGCAAGCAGAAGGATTCTCTTTAGAGGACGACTATCAGGGGCTAAAGAAAGTAAGTCACAAGAAATCACCTGCCATATGAAACTGCACAAAACAGACTGCTAACATAAGAATAGGTAATGCCAAAACATTCTTTAAAATGGGGCTCTGCCCTGATACTGCGGGGAAAGAAAAGCTGCAAAAACTTCAAGTCATGTAATTCACTCTATGCTTTTCCCAATGATTTTCCTGGAAAACACAGACCAGAAATTATACATTTCTGCTTTGTCTAACATTTTAATTCAAGTCAAAAACAATGTGTAACAGTAAGATTCAATAAATTAATCCTAAAGTAAAATGTGAAGGTCCAAGGATACACCAGTAGTGAATCTGCAGAAGGTCCTGTCTTGCTCTGGCCTCTGGATCTTTGGTTTTTGTCTAAAATTGTGACCATGTGAGGGACTTGACACATGAGGAACAAAACTCAAGGTTCATGATCTCGTAAAAGTCTAATCTATTAAAAGTAGATAGACAGAAAAAACGTTGATAAAGAACAGAGGCCAGATCAAATGAGATGTTACCAGAGAAGATTAAAGAGCACATGCTTCAATACACTCCCATGGAAGAAGAGGTAATATGGAAGAACTAAAGCATCAGGAGAAGGGAAGAGGAATAAACAAGTCTTTACAAAAACTAGGAGAAAAGGCCAGGCAGGCGGAGCCAGGCAGACGCTGACGCATGCGCACGCAGGGGCGTCCCGCTCACCTCACAGAGCCGCAGCACCCACCCCACACAGTGCCTTACACACAACAGGCACTTGGTAAATGTGTGTCCACTGAATGAAAAGTGAAAATGATGTTCTCATGCTCTTATGCTAAGGAAGAGCGACCAAGGCATTTGGGGGAGGGAGGCAAAGGGCTATATCAACATAGCAAGGTAAAAAGGACTCAAAAACAAAAAAAGCAAAAAAGGTGGTAAAACGAAAGATGAGGTCTTCTAAGCCGAAATATTAACTTCACTCCTCCCTGTGCACAGTACATAGTGTTCTAACTCTAGGTATTGCTTATAAAATGATTCACTAGTTAACTACAACATGTTATAGGAAAAAAGGTAGTAACTAATGCCACAAAATTCCAACACTGGCATTTTCTGAATTCCCTGAAGCTCCTACTACCCTTTACTATTCCGTGTAGGTATTTTAGAACCTACAGAGCCAACAATGTGCTTTGCATCTGGTTTCTTATGGTATTTTGATGTTTCCACTTTTAGAAGGTAGAGGAGAAAAATACCCAAATATAGAATCAGGTCAACTCAGCTCAAGTGTTAAGCAGTTGTTGTACCATCCTTTACGGAAACCAGCTATGAAGGAAGGCACATTTCTCTCAGATTTCCAAGTGCCTGTAATCTTAGTTACTCAAATTTTCATCTTTTATCCAAGTAACAGGTTTCTATGCTCTCCCATTACTTGAATTAACTAGGGAAAAAAGTTAAGGGAGAGAGATTAACCTACTGATCTCTAAATACTCTCCTCAGATGCCCAGAAAACCTCACTGTGGGTATCTATCTGAAATGCCTCTGCCCCAAAAGGAAACACTTTCCAAATAGTTATGAATTATTGCAACAAGGAGACCAACTAAGTCACCTTACCAGTATTTATAAACACAAAGGGACATGCTGGATATGTGTGTTGTGGGAAGTCAGCCAGGAGCTAAGTCAGGAAGGAAGGCAGAAGACTTGCGCTAACAGAAAAAAGTAATACTTCTGTCTTCTATTTTTGAGGACAGGTTTCAAATGCACATGCCCTACTAGGTGCCAATAAGGACCTGACTAATATGTGTGCAAATGCCCTAAGGTGGGATTGCCAATAGGTGGGCTGACAGTGGTCAAGTCTAGATAGTAATTTTATTACACAGAAAAATAAATACAAGATTCAAAAACTGAAATTCATTTTACCTGGTAATCAAAATATTATTCTAAATGGAAGGCAGAATTTCCTTAAGATTAAAACTTCACCAAGTAAAATGAAGTTGTCTAATAAAATTCATCATTCTCATATTCCTACTGAGGGAAAAAGAAGAAATTCTTTTCTCTGTGATAAGTTATTTTTCTAAGTGACTTCTTTTAATTAAAAAAAAAAAAGGAGAAAAAAAGGAAGGGGGGGCAATTTTCCATGAGTTTCAATTATACAAATGCCACAAACAGCTTCTGAGGCTGCAGCTATGACAATGAACTTCCATGTCACAAGGAAGAGAAGGAAATGGAAGAGAACAGTGCAGAGGAAACACAGTGACATTGTATTACAGTAGGTATTTACGTCTGCTATCCTCATCCAAGGTAAGGTCAACGACCTCTGCGGGTGAAGCCCAAGTCTGCTGGGGAGTCACAGCAGTCCATGACTGTGTTTGCCGGGTGCTAACGTACTGTGGGCCTGAGCCATGCTTCCATGAAGAAACGCTCTGAATCACACCTCCTCTAGGATGGACACACCTGCAGTGGACATGAAAAGCAAAAGCTCAGTTAATTCCACCACAGGAATAACAGACGACAGTGTAAGTTTCAGTTCTACTAACACTTTTACTATGCAGGGTTATAAAATCCACAACCAACATCCTTCCCTTTTTCCTCCTTCCCTCCAATTCTGCATGTCTGTCTTCCCACCCTCCTCACCTCAGTTTAACTTAAAAAAGGCCAAGTGTCTTGTCTCAGTCAGACCCCCTAAGTTATGTCTTTATCAATTACTGACTATAAGATGGTGTGCATTTGTTTGGATTCATTTAAACCTGGTATCTTCAGGACAGGGCAGCATATAAGTCCAGAGCAAATCAAGATGCCAAACAACCTTAGTCTGAACAAATGAAACAGTAAGATATATGTAAAGTTTGTTTGAAAGTTCTCTGCCATATTTGGTTATAAAAGCTTTGACGGCAGTAATAGCAATATTTTTCACATATTAGGTTTCTAAAAGTCTGTTTAAGTACGAGGTCATGCATAAAGGATCAACTCCCCTTAGCCTGAAGGTCATAACAGAAACGCTTGGCTCCTTCACCAGAATCACTTATTCCTTAGTTCAGTGAAAGCAACAAAGCTGAAGCATTCAGTTTAGACTCTTCAAGAGGCCTATCAGGGGACAGAACTACCTTGCTGACAAATCTCACCAAGAGTCCATTAAAAGATAACTGTTTCAAAAACAATGACATACTGAAGCCACACTCCAGTCTAGTAATAGAAGTGTGAGTCTCCGGGATGGACCACTGAGTACATTTTGATTTAAGTGAGAATAAGGTCTGAGAGCTCAAGCTACCATTTGCTACTTATGCCCTCACATTTAAATAGGTGAACAGTCCTCACATAGTATACATGAGAAGTGACAAGTTGTACGAATCTAGACATATAAAGTACTTTAGTGGATCCTGAGCAACTACTCTGACAATCAGCATACAATGAGAGATGCTGGGCCACTTGAAATTCCCAGCTTTGATTCAATGCTACCTGTATTGCCAGGTTCAAAACAATATTAGGGTAACAATGGACAAAGTTCAGTTATAATTCTGCTCCCCAGGACCCTTAAGTTTCTGGAAAGAGGCCCTGCCCCTACAAAAGGTTAGTCTGTCAATAACTCCCTTGCCAAGAGAAGTAATGAAAAACAGATACCTTGGTGCCAGACCTGGGGACAATACATGGAATTGGTACAGAACCGGAGGACCATCATCTGTTCATAGATAGGAAAGTAGCTACTTACACAGAGGCTACTACATTGTCAAAGATTAGCTGGTGTAATACATTAAAATTAGGAACATAAAGTGAAAATACTAATCCAAATCTGTGTAGCCCATTGGATAATGCTCAGATTAAGTGACAATGTAGTCATGGAACAATGTCAGCCAAAGGGCTCCATTCAACACCAATAGAAATGGTTTGGATGACTCTTGGCAAGAGAACACTAAATTTTTAAAGCCGCTTCAATTCATCTGACAATCCCAACAGATCTATGAGGCAAACATGGATGGTGTTATCCATAATCTACAGACAGGGAAAATGAGAATTAAAGAGGTTACATGATTTTTCCAGATTTGTGTAATTTTAAAACGGTAGGCCAAGAAACTTTAAGCCAGGTCTGTTCTCCAATCCAATGCTTTCCATGACATTGTTGTCCTGAAGTGTGTATTCAATTAGGTAAGGCAAAACACAGCAAGTCAGAAGGGTGTAAAGACAAGCCCAAAGAACAATCTAAAAGTATAAGGTTCTTCAATAGTTACAAATTTCATCTGTACAAGTACTTAACTGACATAAATCTGGCTAGAAATTTAGCAGGAATTCAGGAAAGAACGCTTACAAAGAGAGTCAATGTAATCTTTGGCAGAATTCCTAGAAAATATCTGAAATAAATGAGGTATTTAGTCCCAATTGTTACTCTGTATTGCCAAGTATCATACAACATAACTTCAGGTAGTGGCTTTTAAAGGGATCTGATCCAATCTGCTTATTTCCTAGAAGAGTAAACACAACTGCCCAGGATCTTAAGCAAGTCAAGCACAGGATCAGAACAAAATCAAGACTCCACCGGGGAGTTTATTTTCCACTAAATAACTGTGCCTTCCTTAGACTACACCTGAAGTACCAGGCTTTGTCTGACTGTGAAGAGCACTGCCTGGGGTCATTAGGTAACTAGCAAAGCAGATTCCAGAAAGAGTCCAGTGTAGGAAAGTGAAAGGCTTAAAGAGGGCATTTATCATGGAGAGAGAAGAATAAGGAAGGAGATGAAGCATTTCTTCATCTAAATAAAAACAGATCAGATCTGTAGTTACGTTTCAGGTGGTTCCAGTTTCCTAAAACCAACTTGGGCTAATTTAAGAAAGAAAGACAATTTATTGGAACTATACAATGCTGTAAAAAATAACTTTTAAGGATGATAGAACAAGTAGGCACACTTCATTTTTCTCATGCCCCAACCTCTGTTTCTCTTACTTCAAAATTTAAGATTCTCTGGAGAATGTTATGATCCCATCTTTGGTGAAAAGCTTCCCAGGCTCCTATTCTATTAACTGTAGGTGTAAGGGCAGTTCCCCAAAGAGGGGGAATCACCACGGAAAGTGGCTACTGTATCCTGTGCAGAGATCTCAAGAGCTGAGTAAGAACTAGGAGTCAGTGTGTGTAAGGCCAGTTTTGGATGATCACTACACAACAATTGCAGCCCCTACAAAATGGTATAAATTGCCTTTTAAATATTCAAGCAAGTGCTGGACAGCTGTTAGGAATGTTGAGAGTATTCTAAGATGACTTCTAAGCAATTTTTGAACAAAACAGGTAAAACTATCCTGTTCAATGTCAGGATAACAGTTACAAGGGGCAAGGTGGGAGGCTGCAACTGGACGGGGACAGAAGGGGGACTTCCATTTCTTTATCTGAGTGCTGGTTCCTTGATGATGAGTGGTTTGCAAAAATTAAAGCATACACTTATGACTTTTCTCGGTGTGTTGTAAGTCAATAAAATGGTCAACCAACTATTTTATGATTTAATGACTTCACCCAACTTGAATAAAATGGTAGGTAGGAGATGGATGAGGACAGAATAAGGCTTTTAATACATTTCTTTTTCAAGTACAAGGGAAAAAGATCAATCTAAGTGCACACTGAAGAACAACTCATACCAAATAGAGAAGGGAAATTTTTCAGGAGGAAATGGGACCACAACAATTGTGGTAGGTCATACAGAGATGCCCTATAAAAGCAGGATGTAAGAGAATCAAAACCTTGTAAGGCAACTACTATGAAATAGATTTTCATGCACTTATAAAAGATATGGTGTGGAAGAGAGCTGGTTTTTAATTGGTCCAATCCAAATGCAAAAACAGGCTTCATTTTCACAAAGCATTTAATCTGCTGTGACTGGCAACACAACCTAGAGTTGTATTTTGAGTCTTATAACCAAGAAAATGCTTGGGTGTCATTTCCCAAAATGCTATTAAAAAACACAAAACTTTATATAACAGTAAGTTTTGTTTTAACAACTTACTGCTCTTCATACAATGACATACATTAAGGAGAGATGTCACAATGGAAAAGAAGAAAACGCAGAAAGAGGGCAGGCTCTGATGGTCAGATTTTGATACAGTTAACTCACTAATCCAGGAAAACAACATTAAAAATTAATCATTTTTGCTCTCACTTACAGAGCCTCAAGGTGACCTCATAGATAACATTCCTACTATTTTTCCTAGCTGAAGATGAAATGAATGAATCCTAGCTTTAGGAAAATGCTCATCTGCCTCCTTCGTTGTTTTAGGGTTAACAATGGATGCTAGGAAGTAATCATAAGTCTTAAGTGCAAAATCCTTCCTGCGCCAGTTCTTTTGCTGACAGATGAACCAACACTAATACAAGGACCACAAGACCAAAGACCACAGTGAATAAGGTTTGGGTCTGATTATTCATAAAAGCTTCAGAGAAGTTATACTGAATGAACAGGTCCAACATGGCTCCCTAACAGAAAGATCTGTGCCTTATATATTCATTTTCTTAGGACAATTTCCAAAGAGGCTCGGAGAAGAAGGGGAAAAAGAACCAAGGACCAAGGAAAAGACTGGCATGAAGGTCACAAACTAAAATTCTGGCAGTAGTAAGTGGGTTTAGAAGAACTAGAGACATTAGAAAAGTTTCCATCTCATTGACAAAAAACATCTTGTGAAGTTGGGCTGTCCAAAAATTAACACCTGGAAATAACATTTAGGTAATGTCACATTTATCACAGCAATACGAAGCAGTTGTAAAAGATGCATTCAACCATTAGTTCAGAAAGCATGCTTTCTCATCTGTGACTAAAAGAAACATGGAAGCTAAGTGAACACACCAGAACTGGGGAAACAAACAAACAAACAAAAGGCAGGGAAAGATATTAACATGCAAGAAAAGAAACACAGTTTATCAAAATAAAAAGGCACAACACGACTATAAATTACTGAGTGCAAAGATCAAACAAAAGGCTTCCAATATGAAAAGTGGCATCCAACGCAAGCCAGAGCAACCACAGGAACAACTTAAGGACCACGTTTGAGTTTCTGAAAACTCTCGGAAAGTTCACAAGGTAGAGTATCGAAAGAAAAAAATAAGAACGGGACAACTAAATCCAAACAAAACATCTATGCATGCAAGTCAAATTAGAACAAAAAGATGTGGATCAAAACCTAAAACCTTTTTCCAAGCGATAACCCTGCCAGAAGCCCATCAATACTTCATAACTGCAACCCTAGACCTGTAAGAGAAATAAATTCCAAATGAGATACAGGTAGCCAAAGGGGCAATTTTGAAGCATCCACAAGAAAGCTTGTTCCCCGACCTGCTTCTTAGTTTTTTAATCTCAATATCTGAAAGATTAGGAGGTTTCTTCTAAAATTTTGCCAAAAATTCTTTTCAGAAAGAGCAGATTCAATGACAATCTCACTCAGTCCTAGATTCAAAGACCAAGAGCAAAGATTCCCTCAAAACGTTACAGGAGTCAGGTCCTCCCTGGTGGTGCAATGGGTTAAGTGCACTGCTATGAGGCTGTCCAGCGCCACTGTAGCACAAGTTCCATACCCGGCCAGGGAGATTCCCACATGGCACAGCAGACCTCTCCTCCCTTGCCCACTGTTCCTCTCAGCAGTGTACTTCAGTTGATCTGCCTGTTCTGCTCCCCACTCTGTCTCTGGTGAATCCCCTCACCACCCAACACCGCTGGCCTGCACCCCAGCATTATATGCAAAAATAAATAAATCTTTTAAAAAAAAGAAAAAGTTACAGGTGTCAGTGCAAAGAACACCAACAGAATCTGTCAATATATATTCTGTTTATGGACACGCTGTTAACCACCACTGAGATTTCAAAATGGATTTGTCACCATTTCCAAGATGATTTCCCCAGGTTTCAAAACAAAAAATCAGAATAGATCATAACTTTATGCTGCAGGGTCTGTAAGAAAAGTCCTTGAAAGTAATGTTGTTGGGGAGGGGGAGGAAGAGGGACCAAAATGGGGGAGAAAAGAGCACAAGGGACTACGGTGATGGTTCACGGGTAAATTGGTGGTGGGAAACCTACGGGGGATACACAATAATGTAAAGGATATAAATTAAATTTTTAATAATAATAATAATAAAAAGTAAGTAATGTTGTAGTGTGTTATTTTAAAAGTAGCCGAAGTTGGGCCTCCCTGTGGCATAGGGGTTAAGTCTCAGCGCCATCAAGCTGTCACCTCTTTGGACTGAGTTTGATCCCGGCCAGGGAGCTAACCCACATGGCACAGCAGATCGCTCCTGTCTCACCCTCAGATCCCCTTGCAGTGTATTTCAGGAGATCTGCTGTTCTGTTCCCCACTCTGTATCTGGTGAATCGTCTCACCCCTGCACCTCTAGCCGACACCCCAGTTATTGTATGCATAAAGATAAATCTTAAAAAAAAAAGTAGTAGTAGCCAAAGTCACTTGATTTAGTCCAACAAAGAACATGTCTACAGGGTAAAATGACAAGCTGGATAAAAGACTTAAGGTTCAAAGATAATTTGTGTCTATGTGTATATACGTTAGAGGTGGGAAAGAACTTAAATTTTAATTTTCCAGATTTAATCGAAATATAATGACAATTTTAACTCCAGAAACCAAAAATGTTGGTTGCATGATGGAAGGAAAGAGCTGAAGAGAAAGATGGCTCGCTCTATACACTATTTCTTACCAAATATATTTCAAGATAAAGTAAAAGGTAAAAAAGTACAAAAGACGGGGCGGGGGGGGAGGAGGGTGGGGAATGTAATACTTAAAGAAGGGCGCCAACTTAGTAGCAGTTAATAGAGAACTAGACCAGATGATACTTCTCAGCAGAGTTAAAAGATTAGATAAATATCAAAGGTTATTACCTACTCCCTTCTATTTAATTAGGAACACATGAATAATGATAATTTGAATTTTGAAATGTAACTCAAAAAGAAGTTGATGAATTGATAATGTGTTCCTCGCACCATTAAGGACAATTTACCTACAGTAATCTGTCAATAGGCAGGGTAAGTTTTATAGGAGGGAGCCGGAAATAAAAAATACTGTAATTTCTACAAAGATCCTGATATGGGACTTTAAAGGAGAATGTCTTCTAAAGGGAAAATGGAGAAATAAATTAATGGAGAACACATGTTGAAATAAAGGAAGAAATCAGGAGTTCTATCTTCCTCATCTGACAGGCAAATTAGTTGGAAGGAAACAGGAAAATAGAGGACATAATGGGGAAAAATTCTAGATTAAGGGAGAAAAAAGAAGATCAAGGGAAGAACAAAGAATGAAAATTCTTTCCTACCAGAATAGGGTTAAAAAAATTTTGAAAAAAGAAAAAAAATAAGGAAGCAGCTATGTAGGCATACCTATGACGCAAATATAAAGTAGAGGGTGGAGTGCGAGGGTGATACTAGTTCTGATAAAGAGAACTGATACTTTTGGGGAGATGGCATGTTAAACAACAACTTTATATCCATAAAGTCCCAATTGTTTGACTGAAAAATGCTCTCAAAGAATATAAGCAGTTCTCACTAGAAAAAGGCACCCTCAGTGTGTATGAACGAGTATTTTGCCCCCACTCTACTCCAAGGTTCACCTTTAAATGCTAGTGAATTTTTACTACTGTGCAAAACAAAGAGCAAAATCAGATCTAAGAGCAAGGTAACACAGGAATCATGTTACTTGGAGAAATAAGAAATTACAACTCTTGTGGCACAGAAGAAAGGTGTTTGCTATACAGATTTTCCAAAGTCTAAATTTTTGTTTTGTGTGTGTTTTAAATGTTCCTCAGGAATACCTCTGAGAAGGCTGAACCAATTCTTAGGACCACAACTGAAAGCAAGAGTCAGCACATTTTTTCTGCAAAGGGTTAAACAGTAAATATCTTAGGCTTTGTGGACCATAAGGCACCTGTTGAAATTTCTCAACTATGCCACTGCATTGCAAAAACAGGCGCCAACAATATGTACATAAACCAGCACGGCTCTGTTGCAATAAAACTTTATTTACAGACATAAAAATTCCAATTTCATGTAGTTTTCATGCGTTACAAAACATCATTCTTCCTTTGGTCTTTTTTCTCCAACCATTTAAAAATGTAAAAATCATCCTCTGCTCTTGGCAGCAGGCCAGATTTGGCCCAAGAGCTATAGTTTGCTGACCCCTACCTTAAAAGAATGCCAGACTTCATAAAATCATTTTCTTAGTACTACACGCTAATTTGATTTCTTGTGGCCTTTTTCCCCCTTTAGAAACGGACTCCCTGAGCCACATGAACATCACTAGAAATACCCTCTGAAGGAACAGACCAAAATAACTTGTTTTGACAAGGTTTTAACAGAAGACAAGAAGAGAGGTACTCTAGGAAACAGGCAGAAGAGGCATGATGTAAGATGGGTATATCCCAACTATTTCCTTCCAAATGTATTTCAAGACAAAGCGAAAGGCAAAAAGTATCAATGACAGAGGGAAAGTTCAATACTTTAGATCTTTAGATGTTTGCTAAAAATAAGAGAGAAAATTATCAGTTCAGGTTCCCATTATGTATGGTTCAGATGTTCTTGACAATATGCAACACCTTCTAAATTCATATTATCTCTAACCAAAAAGCATTTTCTTAAGCCAAAGGAAGCTCAGAAATAGCTCCCGCCACTCATGCCAGCCATGCCATGAGACTTACAATTCTCCCTTATTTTCTGGTTAAAATAAAACTCATAATTTAAAATATTAGAATGTCCTATACCTTGCATGTTCCTGAACTCCCACAATCTCCACTTCACTGTCTGAAGAGGCAATATTGATTTCTTCATTAAGTGGTGCATTGCCAGGGGATGTTTTGTCACTTGCTAGGAATCCTGGATCCAAATGACCTGAGAGAGAGAGAAGAAAAAAATAAACACTGTAATTTGAGTTCTTAAAGTAGCAGAAACAAATCACTGACAGGTTTCTTATCCAGGTCTCATCAACAGAATGGCCTTCTTAGAGCTTGCCACAGTGAGACTGTTACCAAGTGTTCTGTGTTTTTAAAAAGTTTTAAAAATCAAAGAAAATACATGTTCAACTGTGATGATATTCTGTATTTATTCTGTAATGCTTTTTGTATTCAACTCCACAGTCTGTTTGTAAGTGCTCTGCATGGCAGTTTCATCACCACCAAGCCAGCAATGGGGTTCTCTACTATTTATCATTTTAATTAAACAAAATTCAAAACCAGGAAAGCTGAAAAGTATAAATGGAATAAACATAGAGGCAATCAATATCATATTTATATGGAATGATCTATGAAGGAGTTAATAAATTCATCTTTAAAGAAATGCAGCATTGACAAAATCTGACCCCAAACTATATCCACAAAGGAAAACTAGAGGCAGATCACAATTTTTGCTGTGCACAACTTGGGGGGGTCGGGGGGGGACAAAAAACCTGTATGTTGCTGAACTCTCATTAGACAGAAATGAAGCACATACTCCTGAAAGCAACAGTCTGAGGCACTGAGGCACGTAGGGGCTTCTACACGACAGTCTTCACAAAGCACTTCTTACATGGCACGACCAACACATTTTCCAACATCACAGAAAACATGAGCTCCACAGAACTATCTCCCTCTCAATAAAGGCTAAAGGCACAGCATCGAAATACACAGTGGAATAAATAGTTGTAACAAGAGTGAAAATGATTCAGTCTATGTCCCCAGTTCTTGAATATTCTTAAAAGGATGAACTTCAGAATATCTAGAAAGTTAACAAGGAATAAGCAAGAGTTGCAAAAGGTATACATTTTCATTTATTCTCTTAAGGGTATTTTTATTTAAACATATTATGTTACAAAATTACTTTTCTACATTAAAAAAAGTTTTTTGTGACACACCATATAAATTAAACCAATGTCCATAAGATTTCACACATACAACTCTCTTTACCCTTCCCTGACTTCACTCACTCATTCCAATATTGCAATGTCACTGACAAACCTTTCATACTCCTGCCAACTTTTAGTGTAAATCTTTTGGAAAGTTATAGATAGTCACAAAGTAAAAACCTTGTAATTTGTACATCCTGTAATCCCATCCCTGGGAATTTAGCCTAAGGAAAAGGAATTTAAGTAAAATGTTACAATGTACAAAGATAGTCACTTCCTTTTACAGAAACTTGGAAAAATATATGCATAGCATACAAAGTGTCACATATAACACTATAAAACTAAGTCTGGGTGAAAGTGAAAAGTGATCAAGTTTGAATATGACTGTGGGTCTTTTAAACACCCTTTTAATATTACTTTTACTTCAATTAAAATGATACATATGAATAAACAGATTTTTAAAAATATTTTTACTGACTTCTAGATACAACTGGTGGTTGAGATTATAGTCTCCAAGGATTTGTTAATCTTTTAATTAAAGATTAACCTAAATAGACTTGTCTGCAGTGATGGCAGTGAGCACACATCTTTGTACTCTATAAATATATAAAACATATAAATATATAAAACATTTACCACACAAGACCCAGTTTTGTTAAATCTGAAGTAGCTACTTAAATTAGGAGTTTGGTAGGTCCAGATTTGCTAAACCTAGAACCATGCTTTGTCCCCAATACCTTGCTTACAGTCAAGTCTTTTATCCAATTTCTACTTCAATGTTGTAGTTATAACTATCATCACACACACTGTTCTTATTGTACCACCAGGGAGGTATACAAATGAATAATTTTTTTTTTCCCCCAAAGCCTTCAACTTGCCCCCAAAATCAATTATTTCTAGCAGCCTTGATCTGTGTGGCAATAATGACTTATTTAATTTATTCGATCCTACAATAAATATTTGTCTGTGACATGCTATGAACTGTGTTAGGTGCTAGGCATAGTCTCCACTCTCAACAAGCTTACAATATATAGAGGGATAATAAAAAGCAGGCCATTAAACTACAGCTAGAGAACTGCTCTGACAAGAAGGTAAGGGGTGCTCTGGAAGCACAAAAAAAGCACATATTTCCCAGAATTGAGGATAATCAAGAAAAGCAAACTCAGTCACGAGTAGGCATAGATGAGGGGAAGAAGCATAAGGAACAGTGTACTGCTCTTTACGGTTTGATGAGATTTAGGGTAAGGCTAATAAAAAGAAGAATGAGAAATGAGGCTGGCAAAGTCAGCAGAGGTCAGACAATGCAATGAGTCTTAACCCAACTTAGCCTTGAAGCCACTAAGGGCTTAAAAGCAGAGGAGTGACATGATCTGATTTCCCATTTAAAAAAATTTCCTTTTGGAATGTTAGACGCAAAACTAATAGTAGAGTAGGGAATACTAGAGGCAAGGAAAGGGATTAGACTGCTATAGCTTCCTGAGTAAGAAATAACTATTGCTGAACTAGGAGAGAAACAAAATAGGAAATACTGTGTGTGTGCATGTACAGTGGGTTAGTAATGTTGGAGACAGGAAAATGAGAGAACACAGAAGGCAAAAATGATAGCTAGAGTTCTTTTTTTTAAGGGTAGAACTTTATTTATAGGGCACTACAAGATATGAACTTCCACAGAGAAGTAAGAAATCCATTGAAAAAAGAAGCTTCATATAGTATGTACAGCTGAGAACAGTATAAGTATCATTTTGTAATAAAACATGCTACAATCACAAATAACATTTGAAAAGTTCTTAGTAGAAAAACAGTAAGACAAACTTACATCAAACACAATACACAGCAAACAACTTTCTGCCTCAGCTGTAAAATCTAAAAGTTAAAGGTTCCGGGCCTCCCTGATGGCGCAGCAGTTAAGCGCTGTGCTGTGGAGCTGTCAGCAGCGGTGACTCAAGTTCGACACCCAGGCTGGGGAGATTCCCACATGGCGCGGCAGACCTCTCCTGCCTGGCCTGCTGCTCCCCTCAGCAGTGTATTTCTGTTGATCTGCCTGTGCTGCTCCCCACTCTGTCTCTGGTGAACCCTCTCGCCGCCCCATGCCTCTGGCCTGTACCTCAGCTTGTATGCATAAATAAATGTTTAAAAATAAATAAATAAAACTTAAAGGTGCCACCCTGAACTTGCAATGTAGTCAAAGGTAGTTTCTAGAACATTTTGACCTTCCTTTTTCCCTACAGAGCAATACTTCACAATCAAGTTTAATGAAACTTTGTACACAGATTCATTTTCATGGTTTTGTAGAGTTTCACTTCTGTCCAAACCTCCACATTCTTTAATCATTATAATAAGCTTCTCAGTTTCACCTAGTTTCTCAGCAGCCTGGAAGAGATTTGAAATGTCATCTAGAATAAACAGAGTAATCGGTATCTTTTGCAGTTAAGAGCTTCATCAACAATTTTATTATGCTACAGTGAACAAGGTATACAATCTGTTCAATTGTTCTTCCACTTGTATATTTGGTAGCAGCTGATACAGCTTCCTTTTGTGTCTTTAAGACTGTCTTAGAACACCAAGGAAAAATGGGACTAATCATTGATTCGCAAGTGGCTACATCTGGTCCTGATGGCCATCTGTGATCTTTGACACTATCCACATATTCCTTCTGAATATTAGTTTTGGAGTTGGTTAGCAGGCTGGGAAAGATAGCAAGTGCTCCTGCATCTATTACAACCTGAGTCTGTTCATCTGTCCCAGTGACATTATTTCCTATGGCTATTAATACAGGAGTCACAATTGGCAATTCAGTAGCTCTAAGAAGCCTCACAAGTTGGGGTACATCTGTTCATATGGACCATCAGCTAGACAGGAAATGGCCCAGCAAGTATCTGCTAATATTTTGGTCATCATAATGCAGAAGATGAACTAAAGCAGGAAGATTCTGCTCTCCAGCATCTAATAAGGGTGCAGAATTCTTGCTGTGACAAAGATTTGAAATACTCCAGGTAAGATTACGCAAGTAACCATATGCTAAAGATGACATATCAGAAATTGCAAGGAGAGGGAACAGTGGCTCAGTTGCAACATACTTGATAACCAGGTCTCACAAAGCTGAACCATCACCTGAAATGTCTCCTAGAGCCCACAGCTTGTTCACTGATATGAGTATGGGGAGATGCCAACAGAGAAATGAATGCTGTGATATCAACTCCACACACCACAGCCTTCATCTGTTCTGATGTCCCAGAAGCAATGTTAGCAAGTACCCAAGCAGATTCGAACTGAATGAACTACAACCAATTCTGCCCAAGAAGGACACAAATTTTGTAATCAAACCAGCCCAGATTATGTTGTCTTTTTTTTTCCCCCCCAGGTTATGTTTTCTATGGGGGCTGTTTTTCGCTAGGAGTTTCCTAAGTGGCTTCAGTACCTTGGAGTGAGCTTTCCAAGTCGTTAATATTTATGCCTTTGATAATGACATCAACAGAGCAACTAACACCCAACAGAGAGGTCCTATGAGAGGACTAAGTAGAGCCCACTAGAAACAGCAAACATACATGATCTTGGCCTCAGAAGAGTGATGGCACTGAAGTCAATGCTGCAGAGTACACTGGCAAAGAATGGAAGACAAGATCAGACGTAAGAAGAAGTCTGGTTATGAAGGGAAGGTGACAGGAAGGTCTGAGAGGAAGATGAGCTTGAGGGAGGGGGAGATGCATACGTATGCATAGCTTTTATAAATGGGAGAGTCCTGGTCATATTTAGAAAAAAGTCAGAATAAAGAGGCTTGATGGCAGAAAGCTGAGGTAATCTTGAGCAGCAAAAAATGAGGAAAAGCATTCTGCACAACACAGGTGTGTGTAGGGTAGTAGGACAGGGGTCTAGAAAGTGAAGTAGCCACTGTGAAAAAAGAACACTGCCTCAGGAAAAGTGGGGACTGCTGAACAGCTGTGCTGCCAGCCCAGAAGAGGCTGCTCGCTAGAAGTCAATACATCCCTTAAACTCCCACTATGTGATTTTCTCTGGCTTTGCCGAGCAGAGTGCAGATTGGCTCCAATTGTGTGCCCAGAGGTCAGACTCTACCAGCAGGTACAACAGAAAAGCCCACACTACAAGGAGCTGAGGACACAGGCAAAGGAGAGTTGGATTTAACATGTTAAACAGGGAAAGAAGTAAAGCTAAGGGGAAACTGATAAAGGACTGAGGGAGAGGTTTGATGGAGCAAAAGAATAATGTAGTAGAAATAACAGTATGAGAGTATAGAAAAGTCCCCAGTAGAAAAAGAAAAACCATTAGGAAGAAAACCAGTGCTATGAGAAGCAAAATATCCTATTTCCACCTCTTGGCCACAAAATACAAGCTCCTAAAACCATCTATTTTCCCCCTTGAATTTTTTCTTCACCTCTTTATGGAAACTTGACTCTCCAGAAAATGCCAGCTTTCCAGCAGTTCTCTGAAGCTGTTCCTGCACTTCAGTTTTGCGATGAGGATGACTTAAAAATTACTATCCTCCATCATCATGTACCAACACCAGTAGCTAGTACCTTCCAGAATGTTTCCCTTTCACTGTCATCTAGTAACTCCAGGACAGTCTATAACATTCTAAGAACATTTTACTGGCACCTGGTTTATTTTCTCCTCCACCTACCACTTTAAGCTCTGCTATCAAGGAAGCAACCCAGATGTCCAAAAATAGATGATTGGATCCAGAAGATGTGGTACATATACACAATGGAATACTATTCAGCATTCAAAGAAGATAAACACATGCAATTTGCAGCGACATGGATGGAATTAGAGGGGATCATACTCAGTGAAATAAGCCAGAAAGAAAAAGAAAAATATCGCATGGTTTCACTTATAACAGGACTATAAGGAGACCAAATAGGAGAGAGACACTCAGCGGGGGGCGGGGGGGGGGAAGGGGAGGATAAGGGCACAAAATGGAATAGAAGAATAGAAAAGAACACAAGGGACCATGGAGATGGATCACGGGTGAATTGGTGGTGGGCTACCCAAGGGGAATACAAAATGTAAAAGACATAAAAAACAATAAAAATGTATTTTAAAAAAATAAAGAATACTCATTACTGATAAGAAAAACCACCAGACAACTCTCCATGCCTACTCATTTTGAAGCAAGGAGCTGAACCCCTAGAGGCATTTCAAGCCCCCAGAGTAGAGCCACATCTAAATACAAATTTCCTGGTGAATGTTAATAACTATAGATGAATGGTATGAGTGAGAGTTTTGCCACATTTCCCACCAGAGTCATTAGATAAAATGTGACCCTCAGATAATCAGATGGGATCCACACTAAGTTGCTGGGATGCCATGTGCCTCAGAGACCGCAACATTCTCCAATGGCCAGGGATGTGTCCCTTCTTCTGTCTCATCAAGAGCTAGGACAATTCTTTTCTCTCACTACCCTTTTCATTCCTTTGGGAGCTCCTGGGAAGAACCTGACATTCTCTGGCTTTTGGGCCATCCACCACGGACCTCCCAAGAATCCAATGGCAGAGCAGTGCCTGAAGCATACACTAGAGTCAAAGATGCTATGAGGTTCTTCATATACTGTCAATGGTATTAAGAGTTTCCTGTTCTAGAACAAAAGTAAGCATTACAGAAAATGTGAAAGTACCACAATTAATATATATTAAACTGAAAATAAACCAAAGGACTCACATTTAGCCAATTGGCAGCTGGCTCTCTCTGTGTAGCTCTTTACTCACATAGTTCTTTGAAAAGAACTTTCTTCATTCTAGGAGAAAATTCTAAATTTTGGTCCTCTGCTACAGACTTTTTCAACACATAAATAAGTCAAAAAGCAGCATAAGTACTAGTAACTAATCATGCTCAGGATTTTATTTTTCTTTAAATGAAATATTTAATTTAGTTTTTATCTTAAGTTCAGTTTTTTCAACAAGAACATTAAAAGCAACTACTAAAAGTTAGGCAAGAAAGAGGTCAACTCCAAAATCTTACAGTTCATACGAATCAGCTAAACAAGAAGAACGTGACCCAACCTGATCTTCACATTGACTTTAAGGGCTAATAATAGAAACGTGGTAATTCTGGTCTGATTATAAAAAGTCCTACACTAAAGAACAGGAAACCCCAGATTTGTTTCTCTACACTATAATTAAGATTGTACTATAGACAAATTAAGATTATCATCCCTATTTTAGTGATGGGAAAAATGCTCACAGCCCATCTTCTTGACAAGAAAGTTGATGGGGAAGAGGCCTCCCTAGTGGCACAGGGGGTTAAGTCTCAGCACTATGAAGCTATCAGCAGCTACTGCAGCAGGAGTTCAATCCCTGGCCAGGGAGCTAACCCACATGGCACAGCAGACCTCTCCTGTCTCGCCCACTGCTCCCCTCAGCAGTGTATTTCACTAGATCCACTTGTTCTGCTCCTCACTGTCCTGGTGAATCCTCTTACCACACCTCCCCGCCCCTCAACACACACACACACACACACACACACACACACACACACAC
>PVIJ01003298.1:0-138266 GCA_004024925.1 Scalopus aquaticus
ACTCAGTGAAATAAGCCAGAAAGAAAGAGAAAAATATCGAATGGTTTCACTTATAACAGGACTATAGGGAGGCCGGGTGGGAGAGAGACAATCAGTACGGGTAGGGGGGAGGGAGGCGGAGGGAGGGAAGGAAAAGGGCACAAAATGGAATAGAAAAGAACACAAGGGACCATGGAGATGGATCACGGGTGAATTGGTGATGGGCTACCCAAGGGGAATACAAAATGTAAAAGACATAAATAACAATAAAAATATATATTTATAAAAAAAAAGAAAGAAAATCGTATTTGCTAATTGTTGCTGGGTAGCAGCCTGGAGGAGGTACTTTCTGCCAAGAAAGCCAAATGCTTTCTAAGCAGCATGGTACCTCCTCAGACCTAAAAATTCAATGTCCCCCCACTTCCTTCCCACCCTCATATAAATGCAGCACTCCTGCCATTTGGGGAACCAGTTTATTAAGGGTGCCAATCCTACCAATTCCCTCAAATGGCCACCTCAAATGAACTCCATGAAAAAACAGTCACATAGTTCAAAGTTTGGTCTTCTGGTTGACAAACAAAAATCCTGGTTTAGTTACTCACAGTATGACAAGAAGACATCCCCAAGGTGTCATAGATCATAGCTGGGGATGGCCTATATAGCCATCCAGACCCATCTAAGATTTCACTTCTTCCAAGAAGCCTTCCTTGATTGCCTACCTAATTAACAGGATGAGTCCCTTCTTACCCTTTGCCTTCAGTATGTCATTCTGCACCATCATATCTCTCTGTGTGTATGTGTACAAGCATGCACACAAGTCAGGCATTGGACCATGAACCAACTTCTCAAAGACAGACTGGCCAAATCCCCAGACTGAGTACTCTGATTAGTACATGTGGATGATGCCTTGTAATCCTCCGTTGATTCAAACTGACTAGGTGAGAAACCCAGTCACAGGTGGTCAGGCTTCAGATACACTTGAGAACCTTCACCTGGCTTCAGCAAGAAGTAAATTTGCCTTGCAAAGTCCATCCTCCCTAAAAATCACAGGTCCACTAAAGGAATACATTGCGTTACTGAGCCACCAGCCAAACCGAGAGTCAGCTTCCCCCTCAGAAGTCACCCACCTGTGCAGAATTAAATTCTCCAACACAGGCTCAGATGATCGACTGAGTCACTCCTGATCAACAAGTGTGATTTCCAGTTACCTAAACTCCCACAGAGCTGACCTGTCACCCGTGCGCAGGCTCCTAGTTCTCTGGGGGCAGTTCAAGAGGCTGGCTATCGCCGGCGATCACCCAAAGAACACTCCGCCGGCCCCAGCCCGACTCTCCCGCCTCCTCCCGCAGGGGCCTGATTCATGCCCTCTGACACCTGCCAGCGGGGGCCCCTGACCTGGTTCCCAGGGAAGGACAGGGCAGCCTGAGCGAGCGCAGAGGCGAGGCAGGGCGAGGCACCCCCAAAGGCCATCGGGGAGGGAGGCTTCCCCAGAAGACAGATGCGAGCTCTCTCTGGGCACACACGCCGCCTGTTTACTGGGAGCCTCACATGCATGTTGCAAGCGCGCCTCAGACAGATTTCAGCCTGCAGATGACTCAGCAGCGGAGAGGCTGAGCCTGCGGGGAAGCAACAGCCTTACAAGGAAACCAGCCCACACCCTGTTTGCACCTTTTACCCGGGGAACTCGCCTGGGGCCAATTCCTATGCCTGCTGCCAAGAGAGCCCCATCCCTCGTGCCAGGGAGGTGGTGCTCGCTGGGGAAGCTGCTACAGGCTCTGGGTCGGCGTCCCATCCCCGCTCCGTCCCCACTTGTCTGAGTTTCCTGTGTGTTCTAGGCCTCTTCTCTGAGCCAGTGGAGACAAGAACCGGGGGTGTGTCCCGAAGGATGTTTCGCCGAGGGATACTTGCGAGGGCCTCGAGCCGCCCTCTCCCTCAGCTGCTGTGTTGCCTCATCTTCTCCGTCTTCCTTGGGTTCCAGAGTGAGCTCTTCAGAAGGCTCAGCGGAGCCGGTGTCATCAGAATTCATCGCCCAGGTAGACATCTCCCTGCCCACCTCAAGCTCTCAGACTTGCCTCCGAGTTCAAAGGTGGTGCCGAGGAGTGAGTGGGGAGCAGTGACCCCCATCGCCCCATTCTTTGTTGGGCAATGTCATTTCCCAATTTGATTCAGAAGTTTGCTCCAATACATCATCACTGTCCCCGCAAAGGCGCTCCAAACCCCTTTGTAGTTGGAGGATTCGGAGACAGCCTGCCCGACCCTCATTGCATTTTAGTCTCCAGCTTAGAAGCCATATTGAAGTTTTCGAAATATCCTGCACTGGATTTTAGCCATCAAGTAATATTTCTGGATCAAATAATATTCCTGGAGTCGGGCACCGGCCATACCATCAGGCACCACAGCCAAGCCCGGTCTGCTCAAGTCCCATGCGGAAGAGGAGACGGAAGCAGCACCTACCTGAGGCCTCTGCCTGCGCCGTTCCCTCCAGGATGCCTGTTCTGCTCCACTTCCTGCCTGTTCACAAACTCCTGCCCCTCTTCAAGACAAGCCCAACCGCCACAGAGGTCATTTCTGGTCTTTTCCTGGTGATTCGCCCTCTGCCCTCTCTCGCGTCTGTGTCTGTTTTGCTGCTCTGCACATGGTCCCCAGAACAATGCGGCCTCGTGGGGGCAGGAGTCACATTGTCTCATGTCTGTCTCCTCAGGGTAAGTAGCAGGGTGGGATGACCTAACAGCATCTCATGGCCTCTGGACTGCCTTCAAAACAGAGCCCAGGGCCTCCCTGGTGGCGCAACGGGTTAAGTCTCAGCCTGTGAAGCTGTCCACACCCACCGCAGTACGAGTTCGATCCCCGGGCAGGGAGATTCCCACAGGGCACAGCAGACCTCTCCTGTCTCCCCGCTGCTCCCCTCAGCAGTGTATTTCAGGAGATCTGCCTGTTCTGCTCCCCACTCTGTCTCTGGGGAACCCTCTCATCACCCCCACCTCTGGCCTGCACCCCAGCTTATATGCATAAATAAATAAATCTTAAAAAAAAATAGAGCCCAATCGGCCCTGCTCTCCCCACACCCTTCCTGCTGGCATCCAAGACCCCCTAGACTTGACAGCAGCCACCTACTGGCCTCCCTGCTCCCAGGCTTGCTCCCCTCCCCCCAGAGGCCAGTGTGACTCCTTACAGCGTAAGTCCAATCAGAGCTCTCCGGCCCGGTTCAAAATTTTCCACAGGTAGAGTCAAGTCAAGTCCCTCCCACCGCCCACCAGGCAGTAGTTGAGCAGGCCTAAGAAATCAGGTACCTGCCCTCGCCCTCCTCCCTCCCTACACCTCATGCCAGCCGTGCCAGCCTGCAGGTGAAACCCACCTTGCACGCACCCCTCACCCCCTGCCCAGACGTGCTTCTGGGCACGTCACAGCTCACTTCCCCTCCTCGGTTCTCTGCAGGCAGCCCTGGTCCCCCATCTGAAACAGCACCCCCCACCAGCCTGAGTCCCCTCTTGCACCTTCTTGCTGTTTGGACGGCACCTCCCCTGGCCAGGTCGCACTGGCATTGCTGCGGCCTGTGGTCCACGCTCAGTCCCCTGGAGGGCACCAAGAGCTTGTCCTGGGCCACGAGGGCAGGACGGACCTCTGTGTGAGTGCTCTGCTTCCCACGCCTGGAGCAGATGCTGGGGGCAAAGGGGAGAGGCCGCCTCCCTCTCTCCCACCCCTGGGCATGGAAACGTGATATGGTGGCTCCGGGGACAGCAGCCGGGCTGGCGGGGCCTCCCTGGTGGGTGCCCGATGACAGGCCCATTCCCGAGGCCTCCGTCTGGCACAGGACTGCTCGTACCACCCAGGTACCATCAGGCTTGGGCAAAATCACATTCCTCAGCCATTCGCTGGCAGGACACTGGTGAGGATGTCACCGTGATCCTGGGTCTACACTGCAGCCACCGCCACAACCCGGCCAAAATCCTCCTCTGTTCAACATCCTCAAGGACCCTGCTTCCTCTCGGACACTTCCTGGGCTTATAGGACTTTCCGGAGTGGGGCCTGCCTCCCTTCGTCCTCCTGCCCCGCCCCACCCTGCCAGCTGGGGCCTCTCCCCTCATCGGCAACTCTCCCCGCCCCTGGCTTTTCCCCTCTCCACTCCTCGCTCCCACTAGCTCGTGCTCTTGACTCCAATCCCACTGAAAGCCAGTTGTGCTTCCCCCACCATGCTTTGCTCGCTCAGGCCTCCACAGCTTTGCTTATTTCCGCTGGCTCTGCCAATACCAACCATCCTTTGTCTTAGAAACCTCAGCTGAGAAGACACCCCCTTTCCGAAGCGTCCCCGACCCTTCCTCAGACTTTGCCCCATCCAGACACAAATGCTGTCCCGCCTGCCGACCGTCCCCGGACAGCACTCATCACTCCTGCAGGCGTGTGCCAGGCTTTCTCCGCACTGGCCACCCAGAACCTCCCCACACACCGCCCAGAATGAACACGTGAAAACAGCAATCTCTCCATCCTCTGCTCAGAACCCCCCAGGGGTTGTCAGAGAAACACGTCCCTTCCATATACACCTGCACGCTCTAAGGCCATTTACTTGCAACCTTAGCCTCGGAGCCTTTTTTCTGGCTGGAGAAGCTCCATGCCCAAACACTGAGCCTCTGGGGCTCTGAACCACGGCTCTCGACAGTCAGAGAGCAGCTGGGAAACCACCAAGCAATCCTGCCACTTCCTTGCTCAAAGACTCCCACGCTCCCAGCTCCCTGAGTACAAAGTCAAGTCCTCACCTGGGTGTAGGCAAGGAGGCCTTGGGCCCTCGGCCCCACGGGCCCACCCACTAGCTCCCGGAGCCCACCTCCGCGAGCAGCCCCTCAGCGGGTCTTCTCCAGCTATTTCAGCCTCCCGACACCCATCCGTGGCCTTTGCACCCACTGTGCCTACTTCCTCCAGCACCCCTCCTCGGTTATTTACGAGCTACCTCCCTCAGCTCAGGTCTTTGTTCAAACGATGCCACTTCCCCATGAGACTGCCCCTGACGACATAACTTAACACTCAAAGCCCCTCCCCACACCCACCCGCTGGTGTTCCCTACACTCCCCTCTGCCGCACATTTCCTCACAGACGGTATTACCATCTCACCTTGCCCTTGATTTATGTATCTTGTTTATCGTCCCTCGCCCTCTGCAGATGATTCAAAGGGGCAGGAATTTTTGTCTGTTTTGCTCATTATTATATATTTAATGCCTTGAATAGTAGGGACTCAACATTGAATGAATGAATGAATGAATGAATGGTTTCCCTAGCATCTAGCATATTTCCTGGCACAGGGTAGGAAACCCAGTGAACATTTTTTGAATGAAGGATGAGAAAGGAAGATAAAGAAAAAAAGACAGTTGGGAGAGAAGAAGGGAAGAAGGAAGGGGGCAGGAGGGAGAGGAGGAAGGACGGAAAGAAGGAGGGAGGAGAGACAAAGAGAGACAGAAAAGCAGACCCAGTTTTTGCCTCAGGTCCTCAGCAGGTGTGTGCCGGGGGCTCTGGTGGTAGAAGTTTGTGGCCTTGAACTGCCCATCTTATGTTCTCCAGGAAATGTGCCTGCATCCCCTTCTTTTTGCCAGCACAGGCCTGACCAGGCAGGAGGGTGTGAAAGTTTGCAAGGAGGCGTGGTCATCCTTTTGGGACTCAGGCTTGGCAACTTCGACCCTGCAGACACCTCCCTGAGTCGCCCACCTCTCCCGTCTCATCTGCGCCTTTGGGCAAGAGCCCTTCCCGCGATATTTTGCAGTGGTTTTGCATTTTATTTTTTTTTAATATATATTTTTATTGTTATTTATGTCTTTTACATTTTGTATTCCCCTTGGGTAGCCCACCACCAATTCACCCGTGATCCATCTCCATGGTCTGTTGTGTTCTTTTCTATTCCATTTTGTGTGCTTTTCCTTCCCTCCCTCCGCCTCCCCGGTTTTGCTTTTTAAATAATGCATTTCTTCACTTCTAAAAGCAATACGTGCAAAGACAGAGAAGAAAATAGTAGAGTAGTAACTTTTCTTTCCATCTTTTTTTCTGAATCTATATATAATTTTTTAAACAAATCAGGATTATAGGTACATACAACTTCTTTCTGGATCCCTACCGCTCCTCAGCATGTGGTTAAGAAGGCACCAGGGAGAACGCTTGGGCCAGGGCAGGTAGTCTGCAGATACAGTCAAGTTAAAACGGCCTTTTGGGGCCTCCCCAGTGGCGCAGCGGTTAAGCGCTGCGCTGTGGAGCTGTGGGCAGCCTCGCCCGTTGCTCCCCTCAGCAGTGTATTTCTGATCTGCCTGTTCTGCTCCCCACTCTGTCTCTGGTGAGCCCTCTCACCGCCCCACACCTCTGGCCTGTACTCCAGCTTGTATGTATAAATAAAATAATAATAATAATAAAATAAAATGGCCTTTTGTGATGCTTTGGTGGGGACGGCCCCAGGTTAAACTGCTGCTCAGTGTAGTTAGTGAGAAGCTTCCCCTTTCATGCATATGCTAGTTTATTTTTTTAATATATATTTTTATTGTTATTTATGTCTTTTACATTTTGTATTCCCCTTGGGTAACCCACCGTATGCTAGTTTAAACAGTAAATTACCTGAGTCTACTACACTTAACCCTGCAAGACTTGGTTTTTCTCTTCTGCAGAGGAGAGAAAATAATGCCTGTCTCCAAAGAACTTTGATGGGAATTGTGCAAGTTATTTTTGCTGTGCAACAAGTTACCCCAAAACTTGATAGCTCTGAATCAATCAGCATTTTTTTTTTTAATCTCAACCAGTTTGTGGCTATGGAATCAGATGTGGCTTAGCAGGGTGTGGAGGCTTCAGGGTCCCTCGTGAAATTGCAGTTCAGTTTTATCTGAAGGTTGACTGGGCTGGAGAATCCATTCCCAAGTTCATTCCCAGGCTGCTGGCTGGAGGCCTCCATTTCTCACGAGAGCACTTCCCCTAGGGGCAGCTCAGGACAAGGAAACCAGATTCCCACAGGGCGTATTATTATCTGAGAAAAGCAAACAAGATGGCAGCAGCAGTGTCTTTTAATCTCAGAACTGACAAGCCATCATTGCTGCCACAGACACCCAGGGGTGTGACCAGGGAGGAGGGATCGCTGGGGGCCACCTTGGAGGAGTTAATTTAAATTCTGCCTCTGCAGTCTCCGGCACATAGTAGGCATGCAGCAAACATGAGCTCCTGCAGAGCAGGATCAGGCAAGTAAAGCTTTTGCAATCGATAACAGGCAGCATTGGTTACTCTCCCATCGCTAAAAGTCAAAAACGTTGCCGTGTTTCAGTGATTTGGGGTTTTTTAATAAGCAGACTCAATTCAGTTCAAAAAGCACATTAAATACGTGCTGTTTTATTCTGTCCTGTAAGCCAAGCACATTCACAAATAACTACTGAGTTAGAGTAAATTCCTAAACTCATTATCCGGATAACCAAAAATGGACTGCTTTTCGATTCAAGACTTTTCTTTATATTCTTAATCTCCCGCAAACTTAGCATATCATTTGAGTCTCATTGTCAGAAGTATTTGATGTTTGTTCCTAAGAAGGAAGGTTAACAGACTTTTCTGGAGTCAAGGCACAAAGGAGCTCATTTGCATGCTATGTGAATATATTTAGGTGTTGCATTCAAGGCTGCCCTCCAAGTACATAAATGAAAAGAAATTAAGACTCCACCGAGCACTATGGTGGACACAGTCACTATTGCTCTAAAAGTGCAGGTTTTGATTGAGCTTACAGTTCATTCAAATTGTCTGCCAAATATGTTCCTTTCACCATTACCACCCAAGTCTTCATTATTTGAATTACTGCAATACTATCCCAGCTGTTGCCCTAGAGTCTTTTCTTGCCCCTCAATCTATTCTCCACACACCACCCAGAATGAACATGTGAAAACATCAGATCACTTCATTCTTTTGCTCAGAACCCCTCCGTCCCGGGGCTGTCATAGAAACACGTCCCTTCCACATTCACCTGCACACTCTAAGGCCATTTACCTGCAACCCTTAGCCTCAGAGCCTCTTTCTGGCTGGAGAAGCTCCATGGCCAAGCACTGGGCAAAGCATCTACTGCGTAGGACATGCAGATGATGAACGCCCTTGAACGTGGCCGTCAACCATCAGTGGTCGGGGACGGGAGCTCGTGGATCATAACAGGAAAACACCCTCTGCTGGGGCCCCAACATCCCCTGCAGGATGCGCTCCAGCTGCTCCCAGCCCAGACCACCTTGCTGATATCTCTTAATTGGCTTCTTTTTCTTTCCTGTAGCATTTTTTCACTCCTCCTCTGGCGTTTCCTGGATTCACTTCCCACATAAAACACTCAAACTCCTGTCTCAGGCCATGCCTCTGGGGGAACCTCCACCAAGACAAATGGCTTCCCCTTCGAGAGTGAAGGGCAAAGCCTGCACCATCACCCCCAGCGCCCCCCATGCCCTGCCCCCGCATGCTCCCTCCCACTTGCTCCACTCCAGCCACGCTGCTTCCTGACTGTTGCTGGAACATTCTTAACATGCTGTCAACTGGGGGTCTTTTGTCCTGGAAGTCTTGCTTACATGGTTATGTTGAGTGTTTTTATGTCTATTGCACCACCTCTACACCCTTTCCGTGTAAAACCTAACGTGGGGGGGAGGGCGTGACCTTTCTCTGTCTTGTTCGCTGCACTAGCTCTAGTGATTCAGAGAGCACAGTCAATGTGCAATGGCTGTTCGTTGAATTAATGATGACATGAGTAAAATCTGATGAGGGCCAATGAAAAACCTTACAAAACACCCACCAGGCCCCTAGCTATTGTTATTGGGGGCCCTGTAAGGAGTCTTTCACTTCATCTTGAATAATACAGCCCTTTCACTGCCTGGGCGATGAGGGCCAGAGATGGTGAGCATATCGCCTAATATGACACAGCTTTCCAGCAGCGGATAAAGAACAAAGTCGAGCTGCCCTGAGTTGTGGAGGGAAGAGAACCAGTCAGGCTAGCTCTAATCCCAGGTGTGCCAGGGGTAAGCTTGGTGACCTCTAATGAACCAAGGCACATTTCCTAACCTTTCTAGTAGCCGTTTCCTCATCAGCAAAATCAGTGCATATAACCATTTCCACCAATGTGGGTGATTACATAAAATAATGAGGTTTTCAAAGCTTGGCGCCTAGTAACTATCCAACAGAAGTTCAGGGAGTACTACGTATGCTCAAGAGAACATGCCCCCTGGCATCACAGCCACCCTTGGCCAACACTGTGTCTGGGGAATTTTGACAAGCGTTATTTCATTTCATTCCAACCCCCTCGGAGGGGGTAAAAATTTTATCCCATTCTACAGCTGAAGAAACTGAGGCACAGAGAGTCTTACGACTTGCCCTAGATCACAGAGATGGACTCCCAGACTCTGGCTCCAGAGCTGTGCTTCTCTGCTCAGAGCGAAGCCACTGCTGTGTCCTTGGCAAGCTTTCTAATTTCAAAGACTTGTGGAATACGGAGGACAGAGCTTTCTTCCCAGCAGGCCCAGGCACAAGGCCTTCCCAAGTCTGATAATAGCTAGCCCCGAGGAACCTCTGCAGAGGGGAGCTCTTTGAGCTGCATTAATCATGTGCCCAGGGCCTCTCACTTCTAAAGCCAGGATCCAGCGTGGCTGGGATATAAGCCCATCTTCATCCCAGGTAGGAAACTTTCTTTCTTTTGGAAAATACAGTCATCACTGTTCGTGTGTGTGTGTGTGAGAGAGAGAGAGAGAGAGAGAGAGAGAGAGAGAGAGAGAGAGACCCACTTTAGCCCACCGTATTCTGCCCAGCGACCCTCAGCGTGTGGTCGGCAGAGTCTCAGCGTCAGCATCATGTGAAACTGACTGGAAATGCAGAATCACGGGCTGTACCCCAGAACTACAGAATCAGACCTGGGGGTGTGAGGAAAGGGGTCTGACACATTGCAGCGAGCTCTCCACATGACTCCTCCATACCCTAAACCCAAGAACTGCTGCGTTAGCCTGCTAACAAGCAAGCTCTCCATTCTTCCCACCCCCTTCTCCAAATTGAGCTGAAGAATAAATCAGGACTCCTCTTGGCCTTTAAATGTCAAGGATCCTGAGCTCAGAGAACAAGGGCCTCCGTGGAAATGCCGAGCCGAAGCCTTGGCCCTGGGCGGGTCAGAGCCCCCGCCTTGGCCAGAGCCGCATTTGCAGCTCACTCAGAAATCACAGCTTCCGGAAGGCGCCTCCCTTGCTGTTAGCAATACAGTAAAATTCATGTTTCGAAGGACACTATGAAAAAGACCTGGCAGGGAAGCAGCAGCCTCCGCAAGGAGCAAGCTGGCTTCAGGATGGGGAGGAGGGGCTGAGACGAAGGGACTCGGGGGGCCTCCCTGCCTGGCCAAAGTGGGACCATAAACCCCCGCTCCTCGCGCCACCGAGATGGCCTCATTTGGTGCTGCTCACCCACTTCAGTCATATAAAGAGCGATAAAGGAAGACAAGGGCGGAATAACCTCTAAATAAAAGATGAGGTAATTTTGAAGGCACATTAGGATTTTATGTGTATTATGGCTGGTGGTTTTTTATTCAAACGGGGGGAGGGCCACGCAAGGCTGTCACCCTCCTGGAGCACACAGACCAGGACACAATGTCCAGTGCTGTCCTCTGCCGCTGGGGTAGCTCGGAGCAGCCCGGGAGGGAGAGGGAGGCACTTCTCATCCCAGCTGGGGCTCGGCTGCAGCAGGCGCTGCCACCTAAGGCCAAGAGCAAAGCTCCCGCAACTGCCCTACCTCTCCTGACGCAGCCCGTAGAGGGGCTTTGAAAGGAGCCTCCCCGGGCCCACAGTGGGGCCCTGGCATCTCAGGCTGCCTGCTGTGGGCTCCTGAGCCCGGCGTTCACAGGTGAAGAAGGGCAGGTGGGTACAGAGAGCGGGGACTTTGCACAATCACAACGTCCTCAGCCACCCAAGGACAAGCGTCCCTTTCCCAAGGGGCAGGAGGACACAGGGTGCCAGGGCTGTGTGGAGACCCCATGGAACTGGTTTTCATTTATTTTTAGGCCTCTTGAGCGTCAGGAGGAGAGTGAGACCGTCCAGCAGACTACAGCCGGAGACGCCCTGAGCGTGGTGGCTGCCTGCTTCTCTCACAGGAGTTGGGGCGGCGCCTCAGGCGTCATCATCGCCGGGGGCAGCATGGAAGCCACAGCGCTCCCTGACCTCCTGCCACGTGTCCACCCCAAACGCAGGGCGTCGCTGGCTCACCTGCAGCTCCCTGCAGGGGAGACGCTGAATCCCCAGGTCACAGACGTCAAAATCCAGGCATGGCAGGGTACTGACTTGCCCTGGACACTGGGGAGGAGTTGGGGTTCCAAACCCAGGTCTCTGACTCTGGAATTCCCGGTGTGTGTGGGAACGGTCTGGTGATTCCAGCCGTGTGTGACGTTGGCAGCAGTAACACCAGTGGGCCATTCAGTCATGTCCCTTAGGCTGCGCGCCGTTCTGAATCCCAGAGGAGCGCTAATTCATCCTCACAACAGTAGGAAATTGAGGTCCCAGGGGCAAAGGAAATAGTGACGTTCTCAGAAATAGGAGTGGACGACCAGGCTAGTAGCCACGGGGAGTGACCACGAAGCCACGTCACGAGCAGCACCTTTATGTTGTTGGCACGTTTGCTGGGTCTACTATGAGCTGAGCGCCACGCCACGTGCTTGGGGTGGGGTGGCGGATTCCAGAAGCCGGCCAAGGGGACTGCGATCAGGTCCAGGCTGCAAGGTGACCAGCCATCAAGAGAGGGGAGACAGACATGTGCAGAAAGGGAACAGGGGCAGGAGAGTTTGTACCGGGGGCTTCTGAAAACCTGGAACCTTCCCTGGACAGCAGCTTCTCTGTGAGCCTGGCCTCCTAGGAGGTTTCTCTGGCCTGGGTACCTGACACACACCTGAGCAATCTTTGGGTGACCCCAAGTCACCAGCCTCCTTCCCTGGGTCAGTAACAGCAAATTACAGAGACTTCCCAATGCTCTCAAGGACCCGCGTTTTTCAGATTCAGGCGTCCAGGTCTCTCCTCACCCCCGGGATGCAGCCATCAAGCCATGCGAGCTTGCCTTGGCCATCTGCCGGTGCCTGAAACACCCTCATGCTAGCAGGGAAGAGTGGTGACAAAAAAGGCAAAACCAAAAGCTTAGAAATCAATGCCTCCCCATGATAGAACTGGGGAGACCTGGGCTTTCTCCTATCCAGGACTTCCACTCCCAAGCTGTAGGTTCTTAGGCAAGTACATTAACCTCTCGGGCCTCAACGTCTTTGTACATGAAATAGAGCAAATAACGGTTCTCCCTTTATTCTGTGGCTGTGAGGGATAAATGAGTTAACACTTGAAAAGTTCTTAGAAGAATGCCAAGCACATCTGCTAAGCACTCCATTCAGTGTTGCTTGCTGCTGCTGCATTAACAAATATTTATTGTGGACTAGCTTGGGTTAGAATCTGTTGTGCATCGAACCAGACCCTTTGCAGAGACTCAGCAGCCCTGGGACAGGGCAGGGTGATAAGGTCAGAGCCATCCCTCTCAAAAGGCCTTCATAGTGCTCAAGCTCTAGACACAGACAGCCTAGGATCAAATCCGGGTTCCTCAGTTTCTAGCTATGAAACAGACACACTGGTAACCTCTTAGAAGCTTCCATTTCTTCATCTGGGAAGGGAAGACAGCCGTACCTATCCCCTGGGTTTGCTGCAGAGATCATCAATGGTAGAGGGCACAGAGCAGATGATGATGTTACCGTATTACCCATCTTTTCCAATCCAGCTTACATAGCACGTCTTCCATGCAGCCTTCCATGCTCTCTTCTGCTAAAAGTACATATTCCTTCCATTTAGCTCTACCTCACTCTCCGGAAATGGGCTACTTTCTAGCAACTTAAATTATGTATTTCTTATTTTATCTACCCCTGGACTGGAGACTTCTGGAGGGTAAGGTCATTGCTTATTTTGCTACTCTATGCTCTCACCCGGTACCCATTAAGCTTTGTGAAACAGTGAATGAAGAAATGAATGGATGACGTGATGACGCCTTGCCTCGAAGGAGAGGTGGAGGTCAGACAGAGGGGACGGAGGGCAGTGAGATTACAGGCATACAGGTGCATGGAACATCTGGGGGAAGGTATGTGGGTAAGTGTTTTTGTTTTGCTTTCAGCTAACCCTTTGTGCCAGAACTTTCTCTCAGGGTATATGGAACCATTTGCCGCTTGTAAGAACACTGTGAGGTAGCTATTATCGTCATTCTCATTTTGCAGATGAAGAAACTGGAAAGAAATGTTAGGTAATAAGCCTCCGGCCGCACTACCAGCAGGAGATGGAGACAGAGTTTGAAACCAAGCATTTAGGCTATAGGTATCGCTCAGGTTGAGTGTCTCTGGAGATGCGACCTATGAGGCAGGCTTGGCCCTCCCTGCCGCCCTTGCCTCTCTCCTCCTCTGCCCAGGGACCCTTCCTGTCCTCCAGCCCTCCATCCACTGCCAGAGTCAAGAGTCTTCCTCAAACAGCCCCCTCTCCAGTGCTCGCTCCATCCAGGCTGCTCAGCAGGTACAGTCCTGCAGCAAATTTAGCAACTGACATTTGCCCCAGAGTGGGGAGGGTTGGGAAATACCAAGCCTGGGGGAGAAGAGATGATTGAGTGCGTTGGGAACACAGCACAGGCCAGCTCAGCAAGCTCGCCACACCCGGGTGAGGGCTGCTCCACGGGCTTTGCACGGGGCGTCTGCAATCCAAGATATGGGGCCGCCCCTCAGTGCTGACAGGAAACCCTGCGCCTTATTCCAGCTCTGCTCAGCTGCTGTCAAGCCAAACCCACCTCTGTGCAGGGCAGGTGGCAGAGGGGCCGGCAACTGCAGGTCACCACCCCTGCCTGGGGAACTCAGGAATGACTTTGAGGAGCAAACGCCATTTCATCCCTTCTCTTTAACCGGACAGTCCTTGGGGTACCCCAGTGGGTCAGTGCTGTCTATCCAACAGCCTCACATCGCTAAGATCTTCCCAGGTCCCTGCCTGAGAGGGTGCCATTAATTACCATTAGTCTCCCAGGAAGCCCATTTCTCCAGGGTTCTCATCACAGGGCCAAAGCCTTGAGCGTTAAGTCTACTGACCCAGCAAGTGACAACAGAGTGGAGGTTTCCATGACTCGGGCCCCTGCCAGGCCCCGGAGATAGACCCAACCAGCACTAAGCCAGTGCTCACAGTTGCTCACCTTGTGACGGACATCTCAAGGATGCACGAGGAGCAAAGGGAGCACGAGGGGAAAAGGAATCTGAGCGTGGAGGCCTGTGGGGAAGCACCAGCTGAGGCTGCCTCCGCCTTGGGAGAGAGAGGGGCTTCCCTCGCTTTGAAGGGCCTATTAACCGCCCTGCGTGCTGCCGGAGGCACAGGAGACCTGGGCTCCGCCCTCAGGGACATTTTCTTTGATTACTCATTAAGGGGACGAAGCTGGGAACGAAATTACCAGACATTCCGAGCTCGCTTATCCCTGAGGTTCGTCCATGGGTATCAGGGACTGGTCCTGCCACGGGGCCTGGAGACTTCATCCCTGACAGCCCAGCACTGAATGGAGGAGTCAGTGAGTGACTGTCCAGTAACTGGACAAGTAAATGATTCTGGAAGAAGTGAGGATAAGGAAGACTCTGAATCCACTTAGCAAGAAGGGGGATTCCCGGGGAGGGTGACCAGTGTCCCAGTTTGCCAGGGATGGTCTCAGTACATGTCTGTAGTCCCAAGATGATTCTGGATTAACCACCTCTCATTATCAATTGCTCCAAGTTCCGTGACCTCTGATAGGGTCGGACTATTCTGAGTACAGGTGGTAAAGACGCGCTGCTTGCTGCTCTTCAGACATAACTGCAGACAGAATAAGCCACCCTGCCCCAGGCTGCCTGTCCACTGTGGGGCCCAGAATCTGGAATCTGGTTTCAGCTGTGAACTTTCCGAAACCCCGGGGGGAGGGGGTTGGAGATTCAGGTACTCCAGCTCCAGGCAGCAAATTCAAAATGGATGAGTCCAAAACCCAAGTCATTCAATGGATTCTACAACAAGGGCATGATAGCTCATAAAAACCAAATATTCACTTAATTTATATTTCCCGCACTTCATATTCATGGTCTTTAAAATGTGGTTATGTGTTGATTTTTAGTGATGCACGCCTGAAACTTCTATAATGTTATAATGCAATGTTATTCCAATTTAATTTTTTAAACAAAATATGAATAAAAATAACTTAACCTCCTTGTTGAGCTGTTGTGATTATCCAAAGATTTAATTTCTATGACTTCCCAACTGTGAAGAGCTACAACTATGCAAGGTGCAACTAATTATCATTAGCAGTTAGGGACCGTTCTCTTACTTTTCAATTATGTCAGCGTTTGGATCCCAGCTGGAGCTCCTCACTGCTTCCGGGGCAGACATGGTAACCAGACAGACCTCTTCGACCACTGCCGACATCTGAACCTTCATCTCCCCTTTTCACATTGGCCTTCAGGATGGAGACCGTCTCCTCCTCCCTTCTTCCTCACAGTGGAGAGCCTGGACTAGGCACCTTGTAGCTATCCAGCAGTGTTTGTTTATTTATGCATTTATTTATGTATTTATTTATGGGGTGCAGGTCAGAGGTGTGGAGTGGTGAGAGGATTCACCAGAGACAGAGTGGGGAGCAGAACAGGCAGATCTACTGAAGTACGCTGCTGAGGGGAGCAGCTGGTGAGGCAGGAGAGGTCTGCTGCGCCATGCGGGTCAGCCCCCTGGCTGGGATCTAACTCATGCTGCGGTGGCTGCAGATAGCTTCATAGCTATTCCACCACCAGGGAGGCCCCCCACTGGTTTTTAATGACAAAAGAACAAGGAAACCCTGCTCCAGTGCCACCTCTGGAAAGCCTGCCTCAACCTCGGCAGGCAGAGTCATTCACCAGGGCCCCTGAACAATTCTAGCTGCTTCTCTGTGATCCTCATCCAAATGGGCTCCCGTGTGAGCACTGATTTAATCTTACCTGAATCCTGCTTCTCCCAGGGTGGTTCCTCCCCATGCCTGAAGCCCCTACAGACAGGACTAGGCGATGGTTGTTGAGTGAATGCTTTTGCATCTCTTCAGTCTGGCGTGTTTCGCACATGTTGTTCTCTCTTTTTGCTAGGATTTCCCCACTCTCCTTCACCTGAGTATCTCCTATCACCTTACATATCCCAGCTGAAGCGCCCCTTTCCCCAAGGGCCCCTTGTTGACTTGGAGGAGCCCCGTCTCTTAAATCTTCTCCAAGCATCAAAGGTTCTTATTCCTAGGGCCCACTCAGCAGGGCAATTACATTATGGATTTTTTTTTAATGTTTAGTTCCTAAACTGGGCTATAAGCCAGAGTAGAAGGAGAGATCAGAGCCCTTGCCTGCCTTGTGCACTGCTGTATTCCAAAACCTCAGGCTGAAAAGGACAATCAACAGTGGTCAAATAAATGAAACATGGTGATGGGAGGACACAGGAGTGGAAATGTCCAGGAACCACCTGGGAGACCAGGGTGGACATTCTGGGTGACCACCTCCCAGCAAGAGTTTCCAATGGGGGCCTCCCTGGCGATGCAAGGGGTAAGTCTCGGTGCTCTGAAGCTGTCAGCAAGCTGTAGTATGCACAAGTTCGATCCTCAGTCAGGGAGCTTCCCACGTGGCGCAGCAGACCTCTCCTGTCTCCCTGCTGCTCCCCTCAGCAGTGTATCTCAGTCGATCGGCCTGTTCTGCTCCCCACTCTGTCTCTGGTGAATCCTCTCACCCTGCACCTCTGGCCTGCACCCCAGCTCTTGTATAAATAAATAAATCCTTAAAAAAAAGAAAAGAAAACTCTGAAGCACAGCTTTTAAATCTGAATTCTACAGGGAAACACTCAACAGAATGCATTGGAGGGTCTTTAAAAGTATATTGTTTTGGGCCTCCCAGCTGTGGAGCTGTCAGCAGCGGCGACGAGAGTTGGAAGCCTGGCTGGGGAGCTTCCCACATGGCACAGCAGACCTCTCCTGCCTCGCTCGCTGCTCCCCTCAGCAGTGTATTTCTGTCGATCTGCCTGTTCTGCTCCCTCCTCTGTCTCTGGTGAACACTCTCACCACCCCACACCTCTGGTCTGTATCCAGCTTGTATGCACAAATAAATAAAAATAAAAAATATATATATTGTTTTATGATGATTTTACTTTTTTGTCTGAGTTCTTATTTCTTGTATATAGGAGGGTGCATGCAGGACAAGGCAAAGGGATCTAATTTTGTTTTCCTGCTTTCTCCTAAAACTGCTTTTGGCTGTCTCCATCACCCTGGAACCTGGGTAAGAAGGACGCCCCACGGCCATCGCTGTGGGCAAATCACTTCTCTTTGTGCTTGCAGGTCCTCAGCTACAAGAGGTAGATAAACAATACTTACCTCACTAGGAGTTTGGAGATTTAATTAACACTTGCGAAGCACTTTGAGATGGGAGATGATAGGGCTTGCGTGGAACCATGAATGTCAGCACCCAGTGAGGTTGGTCCTGGAGGAAAATTAATCAGGGCGAGGAATCAATGCCAGCCCCACCTCAGCCACCCTGTCCTGCGCAAGAAGTCACATCCGCCTCTCTGTCCCCACCACCTGCGTTCTGGCCGTCACTCCGCTGCCACGTCCTTTCCCTACTGCGGTTCCCTCTCTCCTCTCCTCCGCCTTTGACCGCTGTGGGTCACCTCCAGTGCCCTCAGCTCCTCAGGTGTCCCTACCGCTCCTTACTCAGCAAAGCATTGAGTCCGCTGTGCCCCAGACTCTGTGGAACACTCGCGACACTGTCACGTGGCCGGTTAGCAACAGAATCAGGGTAGAAACCCACATTTTTCCAGGCTCCAAAACCATTGTGTTTCCTCTACTCTGTGCCACCTCCCATGAAAAACCAAGGCATGTGGCTCAACAGGGACAGAATTCTTACTCACCTGATTACCATCCACAAGCTCGGTGGAAACCAGGTGGCTCAATCTGATCCTGGTTGTCCTTGAAATTCCTCTCATAACTCAGTCTCTATCAGGAGTGTCGCCACAGGGGTTGGAGCAAGAGGGAGGGAGAGCACTGCATTTTAAAAAGAAGAAACAAACTGTGTGGGCTCTGTGAATACTGACTCACAAGTCCCCTGGTCCTCCTACCTTCCTACCAGATTGTCGCCCCCCAAAAAAACTCAGAAACGCTGCCGTTTTCTGTTTTTATTCCAGGGAGGAAAATATCAGTAGAGAGTAGAGAGAATATGGGTTTTGAACAGATGCAGAGTAGATAGACCCTGCCCCACCTAAACTGTCTGCAAGGCCTTGGGTGAGTCAGTAAACTTCCCTGGGCCTCAGTTTCCTCATCTATAAAATGGGAACAAAGACAGCACCAACCTCTTAGGGGCCCCAAGAGGTTAAATAACTCCTGTCTGTCCAGTCTCTGCCTTCCATGTCATAAGGATAGATAAACTCTTTGGCTTCTCTCTCCACAATACAGACAACCCCACAACCACGAGCCAGTATCCCAAAAAGTCGCACTAAGTAGCCAGCCCTGGAGTCTGACTATGGGCACTGGGTCTTCAACAATGCACTGCAGGCTTGCTGGCCACAGCACGCAGCCACTGTTTTTTCTGCAACTGTGTGGACAGCTTCGTGATAAGGGTATCAGGCCACACAAGGCTTTGCTGAGACGCTGCACGATTCCACGCGTGAGTTAAGACTGACTTCTCTGCGCTCGGTGGAGCGGGGTGTTATTCCCCACCACTCACAACACCAAGGAGTTAATCATTGCACAACCACATGGGCCTCAGGCTAACAGGGAGCAGAGGACAAAGGTTTGTGGTCAGAGCATGAGGGGAGCTGTTCCCAGAGGCTCCTGACAAAGAGCCTGCCCATGGGGGCAGTTGGCCCCTCGGTCGGTGGAGCTGGCTGCCTCTTGAAAATTAGATTTGCTATTACAATACAATTTCCGGCTTACCTTAGCACACTGGCGACCTGGACACATTGGAAGAACCAGGGCTCTCTTCCGGTCGAGCAGCAATCAGCTGGTGCTGAGGGATGTGGGTTCTCCACCTCACAGTTCCCATCCTTCTGCACAGCCCACATAGCATAAACTATGCACTCCACTCACTTACCTTCTTGTCTAGCCCAGATGGGACTTGAGTTTCCTACCCCTAGTTGACCAAGATCAAGCACTTAGCACACATTCCTCTAGCCGTGCTTGAGCATCCTTACATGGCAGCTGGCTTCTAGAGAGAGATCCAAGAAAAAAGGCAAAAACCACAAAGGTTTTCCTGGCCCAGTCTTGTAAGTCATACGTATCATTTCTGCAACATCCATTTTGCTAACCAGATCAACCACATTCATTGCAGAGGAGACTGATGACATGGAGCATAAAACAGGAGGTATCGGGCCTCCCTGGTGGCGCAGCGGTTAAGCGCTGCGCTGTGGAGCTGTCAGCAGCGGTGATGTGAGTTCGATGCCCGGCCAGGGAGCTTCCCACATGGCGCGGCAGACCCCTCCTGCCTCGCCCGCTGCTCCCCTCAGCAGCGTATTTCTGATCTGCCTGTTCTGCTCCCCACTCTGTCTCTGGTGAACCCTCTCGCCACCCTACGCCTCTGGCCTGTACCCCAGCTTGTTTGCATAAATAAATAAATCTTTAAAAAAAAAAACAAATCAGGAGGCGAAAAAGATCTTTGGGGTGACCATGGAGACTGGCCACCCCACTGGACTCTGATGGCCTCGCCCTCTCTGAGGGCACTTTTCAGGTTTCTTGTAGTTACTGCCTTTTAGCTCACTCCCAGGAAAACTGACTTACTAAGGGGTTTGTCTGATTCTCGTATTCCCAATGCTAGCAAATAGTAACTGCTCAATAAAAGTATATAACATCACTCCTTTCTGCAAAACCCTCGTTTCTCTCCATTTCACTTGGAGTAAAAGTCAAATTTCTTATAATGGTCTACACAGCCAGCCCCACTACCTTTCCGACTTCCTCTCGTTCTTTCTCCCCGTTGTCAGCTCTGCTTTCCCTGGTGCCCACCTGGCCATGAGTTCCTCTTGTAGATTCTTTAACTGGTTCTTTCCTCTTCTTGGAATGCTGTTTTCTGGATATCTCCAAAATTCACTTCCATCACCTCCTTCAAATACTGCCCAAACATTTTATTCAAAAAAACACCTACCCAAGTCACCCTCACCTACCAGCATTTTCATTCTCCTGAACTCCACTCTTTTCGGAGCACAGGTAATGCATCGTTTGCCTGCTCATGTTTGTTGCTTGTCCTCTGTCCCCTCACTCATGACTGTAGTCTTCCTGAGAAAGTAAGGCTTTGCCTGGGCCTGGGGGTGCAGGGGTTAAGTCTCAGCACTATGAAGCTATCTGCAGCCACTGCAGCACAAGTTCGATCCCCGGCCAGGGAGCTTCCCACATGGCGCAGCAGACCTCTCCTGTCTCCCTGCTGCTCCCTTCAGCAGTGTATTTCAGTAGATCTGCCTGTTCTGCTCCCCACCCTGTCTCTGGTGTATCCTCTCACCCCCTGCAACACCACTGGCTACACCCCAGCTCTTGTATGCATAAATAAATAAATATTTAAAAAAAAAAAGAAATAGATGCCTTTTCCCACATTTGTGGTGAGGACTGAATAGAGTCATACGTGTCCCTTAGCATGGTAGCTGGCACAATTACAGGCAGCATTTCCAAGATGCTAAGTCCTACCATTGTTCCGCACTGATACCGCAAGGCCGCAGTGGAATATATCAAAAAGTCAAAAAGAAAAGTTTAATAAACAGCGTTTTTATTGTCCCCATTAGTATAGATTAGTGAATTAAATCTATTCTAATTCCTGCTGTCTGGGTGATGCGCCAACCAGTAGTCTTCAGATATAAAATAACTACATCTACCTTTCATTTGAAGATAGAAAACAAACAATGCATTTTTCCCCTCTCTTATCCTTTGCTTTTTCATATGCCACATACGGTCACCCTACAAAACACAATTGTGTGATCTACAAATAACAAACGGTCCCTTTGCTTAGATAGCATCGGCATAGAAACCTAAATGGATTCCTTCTGTCTGAATCTTTTGTAAATATAAGCAGCCTGGCTGGCATATAAAAGGTCCGATTGACCCATTGACCCAGTTCGCAGAGACAGCGCAGGCAGAAGAACTTCAGCAGAAGCTGTGGGGAAACCCCCTGGACACAGAGCCAAAAGCTGCTGGCTTATTCGCCCCCAGGAGTCCTTGAGCCCCCTGCGCTGGCCCAGGACTGTGAGGCTCCTGTGCACCCACCCACCGCTGTCTGGGGCAGGCTTTAATCCTCTGTCCCTAATGAGCAGAGAGTAGCCAAGGCTTTCCTCCGTCCCTAGGAGAAGTGGCCACCGGTAATGCAAGATCGTCGCCTGGGACAGAGACAGTGTGGATGATGGGCCCTCTCTTCCATAGTCTTCCTGCTGAGTAGGACAGAAAGGCAAAGCAAGGCCCAGGTATGGTGCCCCGAGAGAATCGGGACTAAACGGGGAATGGGAGCTGCACCTTGAGCATCCCACCCGAAAGCCATATTTCATGCACACAGATTCATCTTTCGGAAGCTGGCAAGAAGGTAAATCCCAGCTTCTCTGTGCCCACCTCCACTGGAGCTCCAAGTCCCATAATCATTGGAAGAAATCACAATTGGTCTAGCTTCTAGCACTTTCCAGCCGACAAAGAGCTATCTCGAGCTGTGACTTCATTTGGTCCCACTCTCCCCCATCCCAGCCAAGCATGTGTATCAGCCCCATATTACAGATGGGAATACTGAGACCTTGGGAGGCAAAACAGAGCCCAATAATGAGTGAGGAACAATCCGTGAGCTGAAAGCATGCCTGTCCATCTGGGCCCCTCTGGAACGGACCTGCTGTGCGCTAGAAGCTGGCTGCCGGGATCAAATCTGAGCTCTGCCCTGGAGCCACCTCATCCATTCAAGGCACGTGAGAGCAATCAAGCCCACCTCACAGGACAACTGTCAAAAGAATGTCGTTAATACCCAGGATTGGCACCTAGTAGATGCTCATCAAAACTTCTGGCTATGGGGCATCCCTGGTGGTACAGGGGTTAAGTGTCAGCACCATGAAGCTTTCCAGAGCCACTGCAGCACGAGTTTGATCCCCAGTCAGGCAGCTTTCCACATGGCGCAGCAGACCTCTCCTGTCTCGCCCACTGCTCCCCTCAGCAGTGTATTTCAGTAGATCTGCCTGTTCTGCTCCCCACTCTGTCTCTCGTGAATCCTCTCACCACCCCACACCTCTAGCCTACACCCCAGCTCTTGTATGCATAAATAAATAAATCTTTAAAAAGACCTTCGGGCTATGACCACAATATAGCCCCAAAATGTCCCTAGAGATGGGGTGGCTCATCTTCCAATAATAAAACCCCAGTTTCACAGAGGCTCTAAGGGATGGAAGTAAGAAGCGAGGCATCTTCTAGGGAATTCCTTATGGACAGGGAAGCTCATCTCTCAGCCCCTTCTGCTGGCTCCCAGGCAGCCATCTTGGACCCAGAGGGGGAACTAGGTGTTGAGAACTGCGGGACTTCAGCACAGGACTCCAGTTCCAGCCCTGAGCTGAGATATTCTCACCGAGCTTCACTCTTTTCTCTCAGCAGGAAGAGCTGTGAGTCGACACCTGCTGAATGACCAGCACAGAGGCGAGGCTGCACCTTCTCATCAAGTGCTCCCGAAAGCATCGCAAAGCACATGTGGAACCTATTTTAGAGGTGAAAAATCTAAGACCCGGAGATTCCATCACAGGGTCATTAAAGCCAGGGTTAAAATGAGGCTCCCTGACTCCTCACCTGCACTCTTCCTGACCCCACCCACAGCGGGGCCCCTCCAGCCTCGGCTCAGGGAGGGAAGGGTTGGGGGGGGAGGAAGAGAAAGGGGAGGGTGGGAAAAAGGATAAAAAGGAAAGAGGGAGAGGAAGGAGAGAGGCGAGGAGGGAGGGAGGAAAGTAAAGGAAGAAAACTGTTACTAGGTAAAGAGTAACATTATATTATGATGACAATCATAACAATTTACTGAGAATCAACTGCATTTCAGAATGTCCATATCTCTTCCTCATCACAAGTAATTGACCATGATCTTGTAAGGTAAGAAAGAGAACTCCCAGGTGGAGACTCCCAGAAGCTAGAGCAGGCCAGCAGTTGGAGGAATTGGGTCCGCACTCAGGACTGATTCTGTCCCAAGCGTCAGCAGCCAGGGCCTCCCAATTTGTCTCATTACCTTCCTGGAAATCAATAGAATGAGTGGTGGAAAAGTTGGGCTTTAGAGCCCAAAAGATTAGTTTAAAACTCAGGCATTGGGGGGGCCTCGCTGGTGGTGCAAGGGGTTAAGTCTCAGCACTATGAAGCTATCCAGAGCCACTGCAGCACGAGTTTGATACCTGGCCAGGGAGATTCCCACATGGCGCAGCAGACCTCTCCTGTCTCACCTGCTGTTCCTCTTGGCAGTGTACTTCAGTGAATCTGCCTGTTCAGCTCCCCACTCTGTCTCTGGTGAAGCCTCTCACCACCACACACCTCTGGCCTACACCCCAACCTGTATGCATAAATAAATAAATCTAAAAATTAAAAATTAAAAAAAAAAGAGTTAGCAACCGGCCCCCTGATGCCGACCTGAGTCTTGTGTCTCTGTACCTGAGAGGGCTTGTAAGTGTACGCTGAGTCCATTGAATTTCTGTAGTCTTCTTCCCAGTTGATTGTTAATTCCTTAAATGTTTCCCCTACCTTAAAAGGATGACAGGTTCGTTAAGCTATGAGACAGTATCCGCTCATTAATGCATGCTAAATTGCCGCGCAATTTCTATAGAATTAAATTACATATTCCATGAATGAGCAAATAATTCATCAAGACTAATGTTACTTGCATGGATGCCAAAGTAAGATTTGGGTCATTTACTTATCAAATGCTGATTTTTAAAAACTTACAATGAAATAATAAATAAGTCATCAACTCAAAAGTTTAATTTGGTATTCTGGCTCAATCAGGAAAATATTCATAGTACCAGGCACTCTCGTTGGTGCTCAGAAATATGAGCCCATCTATTTTCATTTAGCTGCATGATTACCTGCTGAGACTAGACACTTAACATACACACAAACACACACACACACACACACAGGCAAGCACAGCATGTATGTTACCTGATAGGAGCCCAACCCAAGGACAGTAGCAGAAGTGAAAGAAAATTTGACGAATTCTAGTATTTGCCCTGAGCACTGGGAGATTGACATGAGCTGGTCCCTGAATCAGCGGCTTCGGTATCACTGTCAGCTGGTTAGACATGGAAAGCTCAGGTCCTGCCCCAGCCTGATGGACTATTCCAGGTGGCTCTAACACAGCTAAAGCTTGAACCACTGTCCTAGGTATGCAAAATGCCAAGAGAACTAAGAATTTTTCCTTAGAGACCCAAGTTTCAGCCCCAGCGGTTAAATACTAAGTGAGATTACCCCAAGCCAGATATTTCACTTTTCTGAGTCTCACTTTTATCATTTATTTCTTAATAAAAAAGTTGAAAGATGAAGGTTACCTCCTTCCTAAAGTTGCTGATGGGCTTAGTGAGAGGACACTGTCGGGCTAGCCTGGAGAATGGTGTGCTTAAGAGAAAGCCCCAGAGTTAGTTGGCTCCCCGTGGTACTGGGGTGTGTGCTACTGATTCAATGTCACCCCTGTGTTTCTACCAAGACGGGGGATGCAAGAACAGGGACCAATCAAGGGCACATCTACAGACAAAGGGATAAAGAAGTTGTGGTAGATACAAAGTGGAATACTACTCAGCTATAAAAAAGATAAAATCCTATCATTTGCAACAACATGGATGGACCTAGAGGAATTATGCTTACTGAAACAAGCCAGGCAGAAAAAGACAAACACCATAGGATTGTACTGTTACATGATGTAGCGAGCAAACAAACAGATGAACTAAATAAAACAACAGTTAACTTTCGAACTATAAGACCAACTAATTGTTACCAGAAGGGAGCCAAAGGGGGCAAGAGTAAGGTAGAGGGTAGAACTGGATGTTTAGCAGAGATCTTAATGTAGTATAGACTTGTGTATTTCTCAGTGAGGCACACCTGAGACATATAATATTAAACTGTCCTGTCGAAGAAGAAATGAAAGGGGAGGAGGAGGCATTTTCCCTACTGCTCTTCTCCATGGCTCCCAGACAAACGGGCCAATGGGGGGAGGTGGGCGGCACAGAGGGCGGGATCATTTGCTGGCAGGCGTAGCTTCCAGGAGCTGTGAGATTTACAGTGACTTCTCAGAAGGTCCCTTCTCAGAAGACCACCCACTGACCAGCCCAAGTCAGAGAACCCTGAGTGGGAGCTTCTCAGATGTCCTTGAGAATTAGAGTCCATGAGAACACAGTTGGGTGCCAGGCTGAGATCAGCTGTGATGGTGCCCCTGATCTCTCCTTCCCTGGCTATTCCATCCACCCCAGAGACCCCGGGTGCTTTTACTAACAACCTTCCTTATCCCCAGCAACCTGTAGAAGAGCTTTTGTCCTCCCAAACAAACCGTGACCCTGCTGCTTCGCCCTCCCCAGGAGAATCTCGTTCCCAAAGGAAGCAGAAGAATTTCGCTTCTTTCCAAGCTGGGAGAACCTTCTGGTTATTCAAATGTGCAGGTCCCCTCTACACACAGCTTTCTTCAAAGAGTTCAGTATGTTAACTGTCAAATTACCCTCCAGTCCTGGCCTGGTTCTGATGTTTCTAATAACTGCTTGAAGATTTTCTGCACATACTGGAGTGTGATTTTGCTTTCTTGCAAGCCCTCTACCTCCACGGAAACCAATCATCATTCTTCATGCAAATCAATGGGGAAATGTGATCGAATTAACAGAGAAACTTGCTTAACGGTCATCATGCATTGGATTGTTTCTCAACTTTCAATGATTTTATAATAGCATTTATATAACCCATTTTTCTCCCCTCTTCCAGAAAATGATGCTAAAAATGAAAGTGAAGGCAATAATGAAATCTCAGAGAGGGGAAGCATTTGCAGTACTTCAAAGCCTTCTGATATTTGATCTCTGACCAACAGATATTCCCAGAGTCACACAGACTGAGACCAAGACAGGTCACGTGTGTTATAAAAGGTCATACAGTTTGTTAAAGGAAGAGTGATAAGAAGCACTTTAACTCCTGGAAAGCTCCAACCATCCCAGGTCCTTGAGTGGAAATACATCTGTGATTGGATGCTAACTAAATTATCTGGTCCTTCCCAATAAATTCCTTATTGGCAGAATTAGGTCAGAAGTACAATAGCGGCTCTCTCCCTCCCTCCCTCCCTCTCCTTCTTTCTCTCTCTCCCTTGTTGGCATTTGACTCAGGCAAATCTGAACAGGGATTTGAGTTCCTTAGCTAAAAGGTTTTTCCCAGAACATGGGCAGGTCTCCAGACTCCTGTTTTATAATGAATATTCCTACTGTTTTGGACCTCTCAGTTTTCCAAGGCTACAGCTACCCAATCTGGCTGGGGAGGAATGTCGTTACACTAAATCAATTAAGGTCTGCAATGCAGAATGTTTCCCAAAACCAATTCACAGAGATGGTATCGGTGAGGATATGGAGGAGGGGGGTGTCTTAGCCAGGACATTGGCCCCATTGATTTTCAAATTGGGTAAAGAAAATATAACTGGAGATGAAAATGGAAGTCGAGGCACTTTCTAAAATGAGATCTTTCTTTGAACAAAATGCAAAAGAAACTCAAAATAGGTGGCAAAATCTCTGTACTTTTTTTAATCTTTCCTACAAATGTGAGTGTATAAAAAGGGTCAGTGCCACCCAAAAAACTACAACTTTTCTGTGGTTCAGGACCTAAAATGGCCCTCTACGTAGTCATCCACAGGGCCTCCCTGGTGGCGCAACGGGTTAAGTCTCACCACTATGAAGCTATCTGCAGTCACTGCAGCACGAGTTTGATCCCAGCCACGGAGCTTCCCACGTGGCGCAGCAGACCTCTCCTGCCTCACCCACTGCTCCCCTCAGCAGTGTACTTCAGCCGATCTGCATGTTCTGCTCCCCACTCTGACTCTAGTGAATCCCCCACCACCCCCACACCTCTGGCCTACACCCCAGCTCTTGCATGCATAAATAAATAAATCTTTAAAAAAATATATAGTCATCCACAGAGCACCATGTCTGGTCCGGAGGAAGCATGGAGCTTGAGAGTGAAAACAGTCAAGTGTAGATTGCTTTGAGAACTATTGCCCCAGACAAAGGGAGGCACACTTTCTATTATTGCATTAGCTATCTTTCGTTGCATATCATTCCAAAGCTTAGTGCCTCAAAGTAACAATAACAATTCATGACTTTTCATGGTTCTATGCACGAGAAGTCAGGCGCAGCCTCACCGGCCAGCTCTGGCTCAGGAGTCCGGCAAGTTTGTCATCCCAGGTCGCATCATCCGAAGCCTTGCCTGTGGCCAGAGGATCCCTCCACGGTGGCTCACTCCCCTGGCTGGCAAGTGGGTGCCGGGTTGTGGCTGTTCTCCTCCATAATGTCATCTGCAGGACCTGACCGTCCAGCTGTGGGATATCTTACATCAGAAGCCTGGTGAGTGTCGGGCACTGGAGCAGGGCTGGCTTCACACAGAGCACTGCTTCCAGAAGGGCCCATCCGTGGAGTTGACGCTCTGCTTGTCATCTTAAATTCTTAATCATTTTTAAACCAGGAGTCCGACATTTTCATTCCGCAAGGGGTCTTACGAGCTATGTAGCAAGCCCTGCCTACAGGCTAAGGGAGAAGCTAGTGGTCCATGGAAATAAAGATTCAATTGCCCTGTCAAGGAAGTGAAGCGTGACAGAGCCCCAGGCCTGGGGTTCCCCAAAGAACCCACAAAAATACCTGCAAGAGTAAAGTTCTCAACCTTGGAGAAACCCAGAAGGATTTCTAATTGCTAGATTTCTAATTTAGTCCGAATTCTGCCCAAAAAAATACTAAATGAAAGGACTAAAGACAAGGACTAGGACTGACCTACACAAAATGTGTTTTGGGAAATGAGCATGAGACACAGGACTGGGCGTCTCAGGAGAGGACAGCAGGGAAGAGGGGAGCGCGGTCCTTGGTTGCATTCTGCCGGAGGCAGGGACCCCTCACTCTCAATGGGGACCCTCTAGGAGCTTTGTCGGAGGCGCCTCAAGATGGGTGGCATGCAAAGAGGTGCCTTTGTCCTCCAAGAGCCACCCCCAGTGGTCAAGCATTGCCCCACTGGGTTCTCATCCCTTTAGCACAAGTGAGAAAGGCTGGGAGCGCCCTTCACCACCCTTCAGGGCAGCAGGGGAGAAGCCCTAAGGCAGAAGGCTAAGCAAGCTTGTGTCGTCAATTTTTCTTTCTCATAAATGGAGCAGAAGCAAGAGATGGAGCGATGAGGTGGGCGGAGAGGAGGTGGGGGCTGGGTGACAGGATGGAGCCAGGCAAGCCCGGGCCCCTCCCCTTCCTGAACGCCCACCCAGAGGGCTCAGCCGCCATGGCAGTGAGATGAGGAGGGAAGCGCCCGCAAAGGCTGCAAGAAGCCAACTCCTCACTTCAGCTGCTCCTCCTGAGCTGGCGGGAGGTAAAAACTTCCAATTCCATCTGTTAAGAATGATGTCGGTGACTCAACAAAAACAAAGCAAAAAATCCAGTCAAAAAATGGGCAGAAGAACTTAAAAGACACTTTTTCAAAGAAGAAGAGCAAATGGGCAACAGGCACATGAAAATTTGTTCAACATCCCTCATAATCAGGGCAATGCAAATAAAAACCACAATGAGATACCATCTTACACCAGCAAGAATAGCACGTATTAAAAAAAACAGAGAACAACAAATGTTGGCGAGGGTGTGGAGAAAAAGGAACCCTTCTACACTGCTGGTGGGAATGCAAACTGTTCCAACCACTATTGAAAACTGCATGGCAGTTCCTCAAATTGCTAAAAATGGAGCTTCCATATGACCCAGGAATACCATTTCTGGGAATCTACCCAAAGGACCCAAAACATTAATCCAAAAAGATACATGCACCCGTAAGTTTATTGCAGCATTATTCACAATAACTAAGATATGGAAACAACCCAGATGTCCAAAAGCCGATGATTAGATTAAGAAGATATGGTACATATACACAATGGAATACTATTCAGCATTCAAAAAAGATAAACATATGCAATTTGCAGCAACATGGATGGAGCTAGAAGGGATCATGCTCAGTGAAATAAGCCAGAAAGAAAGAGAAAAATATCGAATGGTTTCACTTATAACATCAATATAGGAGAATCAAATAAGAAAGAGACATTCAGCAAGGGAGGGGGAGGAAAGGGCTCAAAAGGGGGTAGAAAAGAGCACAAGGGACTATGGTGACGGTTCATGGGTGAATTGGTGGTGGGTAACCTATGGGGAATACACAATAATTAGAAGATAGGAATAAAAATTTAAAAATGATAAAAAAAAAGAATGATGTTGGATGAGACATTTAATTCCTCCGTGGAGATACTGCTTTTTGATACAGTGAAGTGAGACCAAGAAAATGTTGGGGGCTGTCTGAGCTTTCTTCTAGGCCCCTAGGGATTAATAGACCCCTGGAGTGGACTTCAAGGGATGGGTTGATTGGCCAGACCCTTTAATACTACCTCTCATAAGTAGTCGGCTCAGCTCCACCCAACAATAAATTAGAAGAATCCAGAATGTCCTTGGGTAGCACAAGAAGGCAATGTTGGTGCAGAGGATGCATTTTTATAGGAATCACTTTTAATCCTCTGGAATGGCCGTCAGAACTCCTGTGCATTTCACACATTTTGCTTTTTCATATGCTGACGATTCTGCCTGAAACCCCCTCTTCCACCACAGCTCCTCCTTCCCTGTCACTTGTCAGCTCAGTGGTCTCTTCCTGAGACTGAGAGGGACCAACCATTACCATTATATCATATATTTTGTCTGCTTTATGCCAGGAATACTCAAGGAAATTTAAAGATTAGAGCAAAAATGACAAATTAAAGGGCACTGGAAAAGAAAGGCAGACGCGTCAGCTCATGCTAAGAAGGGGAGGCAAATCAGGAGGGAAGCTGGGGAGTGCCGTGCGCGCCCACCACTTTTGGCAGGGGCTATGGGTGAGTCACCTTAGCTCTAAATTCACCAGCAGCTGATAGGAAAACAGGCACCTGATCCGTCCTGGTCAAGGAGAAAATGAACCAGTTCTCTGGAACAGAAGCGTTACTGCCAACGCTAATGCCAGGTGGACAATGACCTCTAGATTCTTCCAGAAAGGAGGCGCGGTGTCTGTGCATCAAATCACATTCCCACAACGTCTACTCACTGACACAAATCCAGGATGGCCCTCCACTGTGACAAAAGCACCAGGAGAAAATAACTAAGACTCAGCCTGGTTGCCCACACCTGGGTCACCTGCTTTCTGTTCTCGGGTCCCTCTGTGCGCTCACCTCTGCCTGTTGTCATCACGTCTACAAGCGGCTTTCTCCCTCTCACTCTGTGTCTTGAGGGTTAAAACCCATGTCTTATTCACCCCTGTGCATCATTGCCAAGCGTTTTGTTAGGTACCAGGAGCCCAGACCTATTTTCTGCATGAATGGGAGAATGACAGCATTATGCTACTGCGTACTCTGCGGGCTAACACGTGGAGCAGGAGAGAAAGGAATGGGTGCCACTGAGTTTGGAGATCTGGAGAAATGCAAATCACTTCAGAACCAGATTGGTTGGCAGCCAGATGCAAGAAGCGAGGGGAGAGGAAACACCCCAGTCTATGCTCATGAAGGACTCAACGTCGGATGCAGAGACTATAGTGGCAAAATAGCTCAAAACTCTGTGAACACCCATATTGGTTATGGATTTCTCCTGCCCATTTCCCCATAGGGATGAGTGACACAGTTCTTTCAAAATAAAAATTCCCTTTGTGTTCATCTTGAAACCATGGAGAATGAAAAATTACACAACCCTCTGCATCCCTCTTTTGGCTGGGGGCTCTAACAGTGTTCAGGGTGGACGGTGTGTGTGACGCCCTGACATCTGATCTCCATTCCTGCCATAGTCATCCCTGAAGCTGGTGTGCTTGGTCCAGAAGAGAAAATGGTGAGCAAGACATGGTCTTTGTCTCCAAAAGTCTACAATCTATTTGAATCCTTTTAACAATGAGATGTGTTTCTTCCAATCCCAGTTATTTCTTTTGTGAAACAAACGGCATCTTGGGCCCACACATTTAAATCAAAAGCCACGCCAAAGCCTTTAAGCCAAAAGTCAAACCAAAGCCTTTCACGTCACTTTCTCACCAAGGAGACCGGTCTGAGTAAGAACCCAAGACACTGTAAATTCCAAGGGGAGAGGACAAACTACCTTGCAGCATGGTTAACCCCCAGCTTTGGGGTTCCCTGCACTAACCGTGTATTTTCCAGCAGCTCTGTGGGCTAAGCATCGGTGCCCCTCTGGGGTGATCATGTTCTGGGTGCATTCCTGAGCTATGGAATGAAAAACTAAAAACAAGTTACAACAGACTCCTCGTACTCAGCTTTAATGAGTGTGGGTGGGAAGCCTTCTCTTGCCCTCCTCACTGAGAAGGGACAGAATCCTTCCCCATGACACCACAATATTACTTCCCTACTAATCATGAGCCCAACGGTGACATGCATTTTTACAGGGAAAGCTAACAAACGTACGCACCTCAACACAAATGTGAAACGCTATGGCAGAAATCACCAAATTTAAGTATGATTAAAAAATAATTGCTGGGCAGGGTCTCCCTCTCAGCACAGAAGTTAAAGTCTCAGCACTATCAAGCTATCACCAGCCACTGTGACATGAGTTCGAATCCCAGCCAGGGAGCTTCCCACGTGGCGCAGCAGACCTCTCCTGGCTTGGTCGCTGCCCCCCTCAGCAGTGGATTTCAGTAGATCTGCCTGTTCTGCTCCCCACTCTGTCTCTCGTGAATCCTCTCACCACCCCACACCTCTAGCCTACACCCCAGCTCTTGTATGCATAAATAAATAAGTCTTTTAAAATATATAGTAATTGCTGGGTAGGTTTAAAATATTCTGAGAACCAAAGCAATTCCCCTCTTCCAGAACCCTGGAGAAACGTCTGTTGGACAAGGTCTATGCTTGCCGGTGGCTATCTGAACAACATATCTTGCTAGGAACATAGTTTGAGAAGAGTGGCTCCCTTCTAAATTCCTATTTTGGGTTTACTCAAAAAAATGTTTCTTTCAGCCTTAAACTTCTCTGCCTTGGTCCCTAGTCTGAGTACCATATCCTTTTGGAAGACTTGGCAATTTCTGTGGAGCCATACTTAAATTGGGTGAGTGAAAAAGTAACCCCCTGTAATAAAAGTGGCATTGTTTGGCAGTCAGGTAATTCCAAGTGGGCTCACTTTTTACTTTCCATGGGAATAGTCCTTGAGGAAGAAAGAGGCTTTGTTGAGTTTTGTTTTGTTTTGAGAACAGTCAGTTGGTTCTTTCTACCTTTCCTTCTGGGGCGCCAATCTCTCCGAGGAAAACCACAGAGTTCAAGTCAAAGTAATGTAAAAGGAAAGAATACAAAGAGCCTGTATATAAACCCGATTGGTCGTTATCTGGAGTGGTTTGTGTCATTACCTGGAGTTGTTTGTGTCATTCTTGTCCCCCTCACCCAACCTGGCACGCAAAGGACCCCCACCCAAAAGCCTTTCTTGTGACCATACCCTGCTTCTTCATACAGAGCGTGGAGGTCGTGATAAATGTCCTCTTCCTCAAGGCATCCTGCCTAAGTGACTTCTCACCTTCAGACTCACTGAAGTGGTTCTTGTTTGGCTTCAGATAAATGACTGAGATTTTAATTGTTCTCAAATGGCCTGTTTATCAGTGAGACTATTTCAGTTTTCCTCACCACAAATGATTAGTTTCTCCGTCTTTATCGGTGTATTGAGGTATGCTCCTCAGGTGTGGACTCAACTTTGCCCTCCACTTCCAGCAGCCATTTCCTTCCCATAACTAGGGTGTCAATCGTTTGAACACACACACACACATACACACACACACACACACACACACATACACACACACACACACACAAATTTGCTCTGAGTTATTTGGGCAAGTTGGCTCTTTACCAGTGGCACCAAACCCACCAAAAAGAGTCTCTAAATTTTCTTAAGGAGAAAGCAACACTCTGCATGTGCATACCAATTGGGAAAGGAGAGAAAGGAAATAAATGAATAAAACAGAGAACGAAAGGAAAAATCGGGAGATCACAATAACTTGGAAAGGAATTAAGTGTACTGTTGGGCCAACACCAGTCTAGCTTCTTAATATTTTCCAGTTTAATCTTCGGGTGACTCTGAGAGATAGAAAGTATTATTCTCTTTTCCACGAATGAGGAAATTGAAGTTTAGAAAGATGAGTAATTTACTAAATGTTACACAAACAATGAGAGGTGGAACCTCCCTGTTAGCCCAATCATTTTCAACTTTTTGTTAATTAATGAAGTGACAATGGCTACCATGAAGAACAGAGGTGCAGCTGGGCCAGGGTGACCAGTGTCAGACCTGAGATTCAAGCCAGGTCTGTTGCTCCAAAGTCATTAGCAAAGCCCAAACACCAAGAACTGGAGGTAGATAAATGTATACAATGTGACAACCTCACTTAACATCTTAGCCAGTAACCTTCCTAGGAGTCTCCTGTGGAGAAATACAGGCTTCCATCAGTCAGGATAAGCTAAGCAATGCTGCAGTAATAAATAAACCCTGAAACTGCTTGGCTTAATCTAATAAATGTTTGGTCCTTACCGTTTACTGTAAGTCAAGCAACACCTCACGGCTTTCTTTAGCGATTCTAGGATCCAAGCTTTTTCCATCCTATGGTTCCACCATCTCAATAGATCAATTCCACTGTCACCTCAAACAAAATAAGAGAGAAAGGGGGAGGCATTACATTTTTAATTGCCTGGGCTTGGAAGTAACACAGATCACAGTCCAATCACCAGAACCAAACATTGGCCTGGACCTTGTGCTGGGAGACTTGGGAAGTCCCCAGACATTGTGAGCATGCTAGTAGTTTGGGCAACATGTTCCAACATTTTTGGAACCATTGATATTTGTGTACTCAATTCCCCTACAGGTCTATGGAGGAGCAACACACTAATTGCAAAATGCTTTTGCACAACAAAGTAGCAGCAGTTGAAAGCTGGGAGATCATGGTCATCTTTAGAGGTACTTGGTGTTCCTAAGCCATCTTGGATCACTGCAGCAGTGCTCATTGCATACATAGTTAAGGAAATGCAGGTAACCCTCCCACCTCTACTTCTAAGAAAAGCTAGTAATACCTACATTTCCAAACCCATTATGATTAGCTGTTCCCCAACCAAAGGGATATCCTAATTTCAGCTGCTTTAAAATAAACTGAGTATTTAACATGTAAGACCTTTTGATTCCCAAAGGAAGAACCATAAGGTAAATTTATGTTAAGTGAATTCCATGCAGGGAGAGATTTCATTAAATAGTCACCAAACTTGATCTTAGTGAAGAGGTGATAGTGAAAGGCATCAAGGTAGCAGGGGATTCAGATTCTTCACTATATAGTCTCCTCTTCTTTATCTCTTGTATCTACAGCTTACCATGCTCTGATTAGGTCAAAGAGTATTAGACTTTTTATTTTTGCAAGTGACAGAAACCCAAATCAAACTAGCTTAAAGAAAAGAATGTTTTGACTCATGTAACTATTAATAAAAGTTGCCTCATCGGAAACCTGCCTGAAAATTAATCCAACACAGGAAAGACGTTACAAGGCAGGAAGAGTACAGAGTTTTTAAGAATTAATCAAACCCCTTGATCCCCTTGTGCCTGAAGGAAAGAGTTGAGTAAGCAATAAATCTGTGATTTGCCATGACTTTTCATTAGCCAAGAGAGCAGAAGAAGATACTAGAAAGGAACCCAAGATAGAAGTACATGCCCCTGGGTTATAGACTCACCCCTGACTCCATAAGCAATCCCTCCTCTGACCCTATATCAGAGTTGGACAATAGAACAGATTGAATACACCACTTGCATTTTTTTTTAATTTATTTTATTTTTGCATAAAAGCTGGGGTGCAGGCCAGAGGGTGTGAGGCAGTGAGAGGGTTCACCAGAGACAAAATGGGGAGTAGAACAAGCAGATCGACCAAAATACACTGCTGAGAGGAGCAGAGCAGCGGACGAGGCAGGAAGCAGAGTGCCATGTGGGATTGTTCCCGGCCAGGCATCGAACTCGCGCCACAGTCACCAACAGCTCTACAGCACTGCGCTAACCCATTGTGCCACCAGGGAGGCCCTGCAGCACTTGCTTTTTATGATTCAAAGAGCAACATGAGAGAGTCCATTGTAGACAACTACCTTAATTCTTGGCTCCTGGTACATGCACAATGTGTACTTCCTGAATTAATTCTTGACTGATTTATTAGCTGGGATTTATAGGGAGATTACAATCTAATAGCTCTAACATGAGAACATAGATACCAGACAAAACCAAAGTTATCTATTTCTTTTCAATTATTTGATGACTGAGTCCATTAGGTATCTCCTCCTACTGTTTTGTGACGCAGACACTTTCTCTGGTTCCTGGCCCTGGCCTAGGACCTAAGAGACCCTGTACATAAATGGGTGCTCAATAAATTGAATCAATATAATAAGCGTTTACAAAGTGAGTTAGGGAAAGTTTTTGAAGGTAGTAGCATTTGACCAGAACTTAGTCTTAGAATATTGAAAGTGAAATCAGAACTTTGCTTTAGCACTATTGAGAAAGCAGCACTGCTCCAACAAAATGTCAAGGTTAACATCACTAGTGATATCTAGTGGAGTTATGTGACATGCTGCAGTAAGGACAATTCAGATGTGGAATATTTTTTCCAAAAACCCATAGCCCCAGCCTAATCATGAAAACAACAGAGAAACCAAATGGAGGGACACTACACAAAATACCTAACTAGTACTTCTCAAAATCGCTAGTTAGGAAAACAAACAAAGCTAATCAGAGATGGAAAACACACACACACACACACACACTAAAATTCACTCTGGTATCTTGGATTGAATCCTGAAATAGAACAAGGGCATTAATGGAAAGACTGGTGTGATCCAAATAATGCCAACAATTTAGTTCATAGTAATAAACCAATGCTGATTTCTTAGTTTTGACAAACATTTCACCATAATGGAAGATGAGAAATTTAGAGGAAATGAAACGGAGTGATGGATATATTAGATTTTCAATTCTTCCATAGCTTCTTTAATTATTCCAAAATAAAAATTTATTTGAAAAAAATGGAATGCTAAGAACAAACATCTAGTTCACAGTCGTGTGGGTAGATGGCTTGGGTTGGGCTCTGTTGGGTGGTTCTTCTGGTCTTAGCTGGACTCACTCAGGATCCACAGTCAATTGTGATGAAGAAGGCCGTTCTACCCCCAGGGTTGGGTTAGTTTGGGGCCCTGGGACCTTGGCTCTTACCACCTGATCTCTCATCCTTCAGCATTCTAACCTGAGTTTGTCTTCATGATGTTCGGGAAAGTTTCTAAGAAAGAGCAAACAGAAGTACACAAAGTGTCCTGACACCTGACCTTGGAATGGGCATCGACTCCATCTGATTTTAATGATCAAACAAGGCCAACTCAGACACTCTGTTTTTTTAATTGGATACATTTGACATGTGATGTTGTATAAATTTAACTTATACATCATGTCACTTTGATATATTTATATATTGTAATATTGCTGTAATAGCAATACTTATCACATTACATATTTACAGTCTAGTATTATTGCATTTTAGATTTATAAGGCTTATTTACCACTCATTACAAGTTTGTACCCTTAAACACTATCAATTTTATTCCTCTACTCCCATCCCCAAATAACCCCACATAACTAGACGGTTTTACTGTGTTTTGTATTATTTATAGATCACTTTTTTAGATTCCACGTGTAGATAAAATAATGCCACACTCATATTTCACTGTCTGAAGTATCTCACTAGCATAGAATACTCAAAGTCCATCCGGGTCATCACAGATGACAGTACACTCTCCCTTCTCATGTCTGAATAATACCCCATTGTGTGTATGTACAGATATACTGCGTCGCTTTCATCCATTTATCCATTGGTGGGTATTTAGGTTGTCTCCATATCTTGGCTATTGTGAATAATGCTGCAATAAAAGTGGGAGTGTATACCTATCTTACCAAAATCTTACTGTCATTTCCTTTGCGCATATACCCAGATGAGGAATTGCTTGATCATACAGTAGGTCTATTTTTAAATTTTTGGGTAAACTCCATGCTTTTTTCCATAGCAGCTTTCTAAATTTACATTCCCACCCAGTGTACATAAAGGTTCCATTTTCCCTGTTGCCCCTTGGCTGTGACCTCTTGATACAGAAGCTGCATGGTCACATTGCAAGGAGCAGGAGTTCCTGCCATTTCCGCAACCACTCTTCCATGCAGGCATTTAATCCAACCTCTTGAACCTTAGGGTAGTTGTGAATGATCGAGAGTTAAATTCAGTGAAACACATTCTTGACATTTGCAGCCACTGGCAGATAGAGGGTTGGGATGGTCTAGCTCGATGATTCTCATTAGGACTCCTGGTATCTGCAAAACACAGGCGTTGCAGACATCCACCTGGGTCTCAGCTCCTCCACATACTAGCTCGGTCTTCTTTGCCAAAGTTTACCTTCCGTGCTTCAGTACCCATTATACACATTATTCATGTGTATAAAATGGGCATAAGAGTAGCCATGCTAAGGGCCTCCCTGGTGGCACAGGGGTTAAAGTCTTAGTGCTATCAAGCCATCACCAGCCACTGCAGCATGAGTTCCATCTCCAGCCAGGGAGCTGACTCACATGGCGCAGCAGACCTCTCCTGTCTCACCCGCTGCTCCCCTCAGCAGTGTATTTCCGTCGATCTGCCTGTTCTGCTCCCCACTCTGTCTCTCACCCCCGATACCTCTGGCCTGCACCATCCTAGATCGTTGCTTTGAGGTTGAAATGTAAGGCAGTGCCTGGCTCTTTACTCCCCATGCCCAGGTTAGACTTGACTATAGGAGAAGAAAGTCACAAAGGTAGAATTCTTACCCAAGATGTTTCAGACTCACTGAGATATCACTGCTCTGCGCAAAGGGGGAATCAGAGCAGCCTCCAGCCCCACCAAGCTCCTTGGTCCCACCAAGGAGGACCAGATCATCCTCTATAGAGTCTGATTTGGATACAGTGAACTAGACACCAGGTCTCAAGCTTTACACCTCTTTTCTTTCTTAAAACATGCAGTTAGGAGGGTTGTTGCCATTCTGGCTTTGTAGAGAGCCAGGCATGGAATGCTTGGGGTCACATAGCTAGAGAGACTGGGATAGGAACCAGGCTTTTGGACCCCAAGCCCAAGCTGGCAACTACAATGTAATGTCCCCCCACCCCTTGCTATATTATCCTCTACCCACCCCGGTCCCACTGATTAACAGTCTCAATTCCAAACACTGTATAGCCCTGAATGGAGACTTGGACACTCCAGGGACAAACTCTGAGCAGCATTTGGTCACTGAGGTTCTAAATTAAAAATTCCAAATACCTTTCACCTTCCCCAGTGGAACTATTTCCAACATCGTTGTGCCAGCCCCCCTTCCCCCAAGAACTATAGTTGTTTAGAAGCAAGACATTAGGGAGTAGGATAATGAGCCTCTAAAATTACCAACATTATTCAACCCCAAATCTCAAATGCACACAGTTACGGCTCCCCATCCTCCCCCAATAGTCAGTATCTCCAATACTGACTATCCTCCCCCATAGTCAGATATGGGAAGATGCAAAACCCTACAATTCGAGAACCAGGAAAAGTTCACTGTTCTTGCCGCAAAGGGGCCAAAAGTGAAGTGCAGAGAGACAGACTGACCTGTCCACAGAACTAACTGGAAACAAGAAATCCAAAGTGTTTTCCTGCTCAGAATTGCATTTGACAAAGACATGGTGATGAAATAGAACACACATTGTCATTTTACAGAAAAGAGTCTGAGTTAGCAGATCAAGGGTACCCAGCTAGTTTGGGCAGAGCTGGGGGTAGAACCACCTCTTACCTCCTAGCCCGTCACATAGATGTCAGAGTCTGATGCTGACTCTGAACTGTGTGTCTCTCAGTCAATCATGATTTCTCTGAGCCTCACTTTTCTCATCCGTAAAATGGGTGTAAGGATGATAACACTGCAGATTCAAATGAAATGACAAGAATCAAGCTCCTTCGTATTTACCCAAAGCAGTTGAGACATCACGTACACATGAAAACGTGCATACAGATGTTTGCAGCAGCTTTATCATGATCAACTAAATTTGGAAGCAACCAAGATGCCCTTCAGTAGGTGAAGGCTAAACTGCAGTGCACCAGCAGGGGACTATTATTCGGCGCTAAAACAAAATGATCTCTCAAGTCATGAAAAGACAAGAAGGAAACTTAAATGGGCTTTGTTAAGTGAAGAAAATCAATTTGAAAAGGCTAGACACTGTGTGATTCATCCAGCTAATGACATGCTGGGAAAAATAAAATATCCCAATTTTAAAGATGAGAGGACTGAGGCTCAGAGAGCTGGGACCGTCCAGATGATAGAGCAGGCACAGCAGGACTTAACCCGAGGGCCTCTGTTCTCGAACCACTGCATGCCCACCTCCTGAATTCTGAATGTGAATGGGCCATTAACAGGACTGTTCCACTTACGTCTGCAGGTTCTGGCTCTCACAGCTGCAGCGAGGAGCTAGCCACCTTTCCTGACTTGAAGATCAGCTGGCTTTTTTTTATTATTGTTGTTGTTATTTACATCTGTCTTTAACCACTTGATTGAAATACCTTCCAGGAAGCCAAGGTTGCCTAAGCCATTTGCAACTGAATTCTATTTGCAGCTGAAAAGAAAAATCAGGAGACCTCCCACAACGGGCCGCATTCTCTCAGGGACAATCCACTTTTTCCTGTTGACAGCTTGTGCCCTCCGAGTTGAAAGTCTCCATTTCATCCTCTTCAAATGACCTGCGTATGAATCCCGATGCCAGAGTTTCCTGTTTCGTTCTAGGCAAATCATCTACCTTCCCCATTACCTTCTCTACAAGATGTAAATGAGCATGGAATCCGTCCCACCGGGGCTTTGGGGGAGGGCGTCGAGGACTGAATGATTAATACACATAAGTGCCCGGAGGGAAGTCAGAATTCTCTCTATCCGAGCCCGTCTCTAAGACTGCATTTGCACCCTGATCTGGAGACAATGGCCGGTATCTCCAGGCTCTTTGCAGAGGAGAGAGTGGACCAAATGGTCCTCGCGCTTACCCCCTCCACTCTCTACCCCAGGTTCCATGTTGAGATTTCAGACAGGAAAAAAATACTCTACCAGTAGGCTAAAGTCAAATAAAATGTTTGAAAACCCTAATTTCCCAGAGTTCACTGAGGTTCCTCCTGTCCTGACACACACCTGGAAGCTGTCTCTGGCAGCGCCTTCTACCCACCTACACAGCAGAGCTTTTTATTGCACGCCAGGTGTAGCCATCCTTTACAAGAGAGCAGGCCTCCGTTCCGATAAGGCATTAAAAATGTGCTTGAGAGTAATAACCCAGTCATGTGTCCTTCCGCCTTATCTGCCAATTCCAGTATCAGCAGTTTTATTGAGGCTATTCAGGCCACTTCATCCTCTTATCCTCACCAATAAATGCACTCATTCAGTCTTGCTTGGGCTCCTTCAAGAAAATGCACCAATAATGTCCTATCTATTTTTTCAAATTGGCATATCAATTAAGATGCACTTCCCTTGTTTGTATAATTATTAGATTTGGCCCTACTTTTAATCACAGAAATGCAGATGAAGGCATAGCTTCTTTTAGAATAATAATAAGCCCTGTGCTGACACTGCCATGCATATTTGGGGCAGTCTAAATCACTACGACATCTTTCCACTAGCACTTTAGAATAATTAAGGGTCATCCAAAAGCCTTGGCCTCCATAAGCTCCCTTCTTGAACTCTGCACTAAGAAAATAACCCCAAAAACAGAGAAAAGCTTTATGTCCCAAGATGTTCCTATCAGTATTATTTACCATAGCAAAGCAATAAGACAATTAAAACTTTTTTTAAGTATAAAAAGTTTAAATGAGCTATTTTATAATCACTTTATAGAATATTTGTCCAGATTTAAACTGGAGGTTCAGAAAAAATCTCTCAGAGAATCTAGAAGATGAACAAATGTTTGTCAAGTAAATACTATTCCAGGGAGTGGAAACAGCATGTGAAAATATCTTGGGTCTGGAAAACAATGATAAATAAGAGTTACTGCGTTATTGGCTAAGAAGTACTAACTATACATCTGATAGTTTTCTTTTGCCATTTGTAGTTCTATCCAGAACCAGGAACTAAAATTTCCTTACATGTAATAAGGAAATAACTTCATCCCCAAAAAGGCATGTAAAAGGAAAGAGTGGTAATAATAGTGCTTATCTCCCAAGGCTATTGTAGAACAAAGAATTACCACACTTAGCACTTAAAAGAAACTGGCAAGTGGCCAACAGTCACCTGAAAAGATGCTCAATCTAATTAGCCATCAAGGAAATGCAAATCAAAACCACAGTGAGCTACCACTTCACACTCACTAACATAACTACAATAAAAAAGACAGATAACAACAAGTATTGGTGAGAACATAGATTAATTGGAACCCTCATATTCTGCTGGTAGGTACAAGCACTTTGGGGAAGTCTGCCAGTTCTCAAATGGTTAAATTAATTACTATATGATGTAACATTTCCATATATACCCAAGGGAAAATGCATATCCACACAAAATTTTGTATAAGAATGTTCATAGCAACACTATTCATAATAGCCATAAATGGAAACAATTCAAATGTCCATCAACAGGTGAAGGGATAAATAAAGTGTGGTGTATCCACACTGTGGAATATTATTCGGCAATTAAAAGGAAAGAAGTAGTGACACATACTGCAACATGGATGAACCTTGAAGACAGCATGCTAAATCAAAGAAGATGTCACAACAGATCACATAACATGATTCCACTTGTATGAAAAGGTTAAAAACAGCAAACCCATAGAGACAAAATGCAGATTGGTTATTTCCTAGGCTGAGACATTGAGGGAATATGGAAAGTATCTGCCAATAGGCACAGGGTTTCTTTGGAAGAGGATGAAAATGTTCTCAAATAGACTGTGGTGATGGTTGCATGACTATGAATATACTATAAAAGCTGCACTTGAAATACATGAATTCTATGGGATGTGAATGCAATCTCAATAAAGCTGCTACTAAGAAGAAAAAAATAGGACCAGGCACATGGGTACATAATGTGTCCCCATATTATGCTATTATGCTGGCTAGTAGCATTATTATTCGATAAAAACTTCATAAATACCTCCTTACTGAGGGTGAAATTATACCTTTACAATAAGAGGTATGAACGGATCAGGAAATTTTCTGACTCTAGGTCATAAACTCAAATGCCTACAAGAACCACACAGAAGATAAAAATAAAGGGCCATGAATAAGATTAGTAGATTCAACATAAGGAATGGTGGCCTTTCTAAAGCAATTGATTGTCCTCCATCAATATGGAGCTGCAGGCCCGTGATGACCAAAGCCAGCTTTTCAAGGAAAGCAGAAATTCATATTTTTATCTGAAATCTACTTATATATTGGAACCTATCTTAAGATATAAATTTTGCTGAGAAATTTGGCAAAATATGTTGGCATCAGAGCCAACGTATCAGCAGGAGAGTCGGTCCTCCAGTCAGTTCACTGCATCTGTTTTACAGCCTTGCAAAATGGTCCCAAGTCTCTTACCTCCACCTAACCCTTTTCCCTAAACCCAGGTTTCCCCCTTACTGCCTCTGCCAGAATGTATCCAAGCTACAAAGAGAGACAGAAGAATCCAGACATAAATAAAGAGCTCCAAAAACATTCTCCTAGGGGCCAAGACAAGGGTGGGTGGTGTGGAGAGGGGTTGGAGCATATACATTCCTAATCTAATCAGAGGGCCCTATAACAGGGTCTTTGTTCAAAGTCCAAATTTAATTTACAATTTTATATCTCCAGTGAAGCGAGTTTTTATTAATTTCCAGCACAACATTCAAATATACTGGCCAGAACTTCAATATGTTCTTATTTAGTGTTTAATCCTCTAATGCATTAAAATTAATTATTTGAGTTTTATGGCACTGTCTGCAGCCAGCAGTCCAAGCTGGACACCCCCTGCCTCTCTTCCCACCCAGTCAGCTCCAGGAGGTGTCAATATAATTATTTAAGGAGTCGAAAGGTAAAGGGCAAGAAATGGGGAGGGAATTGAGCCTGCAATTATGCACTAATGCTGCAACAGGGAAGCAGATGGCATTCCTTGCATAAATTATTATTTATCTGCGGAATTCCCCTCTGCTTATTACCAAATCAACCCTTTTAAAAAATTCTTTGTTGGGCCTGTGAAGTCCCCTGGCCAGTTTCCAATGTCTACCCCCTCTCACTGCAGAGATGCAGCAAGAGAGTAAGAATCCACATGCAGCAGGCAGGGCAAGGCACTGATGCTCCAAATCCTCTTGAACTGGAGCACCAAGAGGAGTTCACTTTATTTTGCAAACCAGAGTCTGGGTGCAGTGACCCCCTGGCAATGCAAGCAGTAAACCAGCAGAGACACCCAGCCTCCACTCCTCCCTCAATAAGAAGACCTACCGCATATAAACGCCCACCAAGATGCCAACTAGGGTGCAGAGACAAGAATTCCCTGTGCATGCTCTTATGGAACACTTACGTAAACCTTGGGGTAGGCCGGAGCATTCCAACTTGAAAAACATGAAGAAATCAGATGCTGAGAGTTCAAGAATACTGCTAACCCCAACAACAAAACAGCTGTTCTTTTTGAGGACACACATTCTCATTTCATCTGCAGGACAACTCTGAGGGACGATTGTGGTTGTGGATGTTTTCATCTGAAGGGGAAACTGAGTCATGGTTCAGTGATATGTGCCAGGGGCTACATTCAAAGTCAGCATCTAAATTTGAACCCAGGCTTATAGGGATTCATAGGGTTCCAAGACAGAATTGTCAAGTGGTGTTCTCTCCTCCAATGCCTCTACTTCTGCCCTTATCCCCTCAGCAAAACAAAAGTCTACTTCATAACCACAAGCACATTACTAATCTATTTTATGACATCTTTCAGCAGACTATGTGCTTTATGAAGCTGCTAGGAGTGCAAGGATTAGATCATTTATCTGTATCCACTGTCTTGATAATCACATTGTTTTTGACCTTTTGGCCAAGAGCAGCAGTAGAGAAATAGCAAGTGCCTGGCACCAAGGCTGACTGAGGCTTGTGGTAGAACAAACTCAGGCCAGGTGTGGAATCAAAAGAATTTGGGTGCCACCTCACAATTCTACCATTTTTTCATATGAGTTTGATCAAGTTCCTGCAACACCTAGATTTTCCCATCTGTAAATTGGAATACTAACCTATACCCCCTGGGGCTCACTAGATAATGCAGGGCTCGCTAGCATTGTAAGCCCAGAGATGAATATCACATCACGCCCCAGCTAATACACAGAGTGAGACAGAGACAGAGAGGATTCATGAAACCACACCTAATTGGTAATGCATTTGGGTTTTTTGTTTTGTTTTGTTTTGTTTTTCAAATATTTATTTATTTATGCGTATGAGAACTGGGGTATAGGCCAGAGGGGAAGTGAGAGGATTCCCCAGAAACAGTGGGGAGCAGAACAGGCGGATCCACTGAAATACACTGCTGAGGGGAGTAGCAGGTGAGGCAGGAGAGGTCTACTGCACCATGTGGGAAGCTCCCTGGCTGGGATCGAGTTCGTGCTGCAGTGGCTCTGGGTAGCTTCATAGTGCTGCGACTTAATCCTCTGCACCACCAGAGAGGCCCTGGTAATACATTTTGATTGTTTTGATATTTTCAATGCTAGCCCATTTTTGTAAATATGTGCATCACAACCTATCAAATTCATTTCATGACTCAGTTACAGTTTCTCACTTTCCATTTGAAACTTCTGATTCTGTGAGCTTCTTGCTGACCCGGGGCCTAGGACCATTTCCCACACCTGCCTTTCTCTCTTTAATTCTGGTAGGACTTTCCTTTGAGTGGGATTATAAAATTGTGAGCACAGGGACCTGCAGGGGGAGTTGTTTTAAACTGCCATGGAGTTGGTTTTTACTTTACTGCATTTGCTTTTCAGTCAATAAGCTCAACTCTACTTGTTTGGGCTGGCCCCCGCCCGCAATACCCCAGCTGCAACTGGCTAAGGTCTTCCGTTCAACGGGACTGAACCAAAAAGGAATTCTCAAAGCTTTTCTCTCTTTTAATTAAAACTTGGCTAGGCAGACCACCCTGGTGGCACAGGGGTTAAAGTCTCAGTGCTATCAAGGTATAGGCAGCCACTGAGGCCTGAGTTCAATCCCCAGCCAGGGAGCTGACCCACATGGCACAGCAGACCTCTCCTGTCTCACCCGCTGCTCCCCTCAGCAGCGTATTTCATTTGTTCCACCTGTTCTGCTCCCCACTCTGTCTGGTGAATCCTCTCTCTCCCAGCACCTCTGGCCTACACTCCAGTTCTCATATGCATAAATAAATAAAAATGACTCTTAAAAAAAAAAAAAAAAACCTGGGCTTGGCAAGGTGAATTGTGCTTGGGAGTTTGCTCTAAGTGTCATCCATTCAATAAGCATTTACTGACGGTTACCGTGCCCTGGCACTGTGCTAGACTCTGGAGACCACATACTCTGTAAACAGTGCCCCTGAGGTCAGGCAACATGGAGGCTTCCTTGGCAGAAGGAAGCAGGAATAAGACATAGTCCATCCTGAACCCAGCAGAGTCTGTTCAAAGGGTCAGACATGCAAACCAACAAAAGCAGTAAACAGATTTCCTATCACAAAAGAATGAAAGAGAGAGTAAATTCTTAAGGGGAGGGAGGCGTCATCAGGAAAAACACCTAAAGGAACACATTGGAGCTGCGCTATTGAGCCCTAAAAGCAGAGACTTCAGACTGGCAGCCTAAGATTTGACCCTACCATACAAACGTGTCTTACTTCTTCATAAACTTCTTTAATTAGTTGTCAACATTTTAAAACCTAAATTTCCACCTTCCCTAAAAAATTGGAAGTGCTGCCACCAATGGGCCCATATTAAAGGACAAGAAAAATCAGAAGCTGAATAGCAGCTGCCACCTTAATACAAGCAAATGTGTGTGCTCCACTGTGCCACAGTCCCCACCAGTCCCTAATGTTTACATTCCCAGTTGAGTCCCTGTAGGCAGCTGAGTTTGCAACTTTTGATCTGAAGTAAGCTAGAGGAATGAGGGTTATAAACCAGAAAAAGTTTTCATACCTGGGTGTTGTTTTATGCTTTTAAGGAAAAATGTTTCCAGTGTCCACACTGGCTCTGTAAGAGCAAGAAAACAGAGGCAGTTTCCGTCAGACACTTTGTCCAACCAAGTATCCATGTAATCCCTTGTGTACTGAATCTTTGGAGACCATATCCTTGTGGTTCATCACTGAACAGCGTGTGAATTCATTCAGTGGAGGGAAATTCTAGTGTATTAAATAGTAATAATGCATAATTCTACCAAAGCTTGTGGTATTTTGCTTTTTCTGGAAGATGGTATCTATAAAATGGCATCTACTTGGAAGAGTAAGTAAGTCTTGCAGCAGATGGAGACAGGAAAAAGATTAGGAATTAGTCATCAAACATTCAATAATCTCTTTGGGATGCCAGTCCTCACTTTTTCATCTGGCCAACGACAAACTTATACTCATGCATGATTTTTCATGTTTGATGAAGTGACAGAGGACATATTGTCAGAGAACTCTCTGTGGAGCACCGTGAATTATTGATTCATTAAAATCAAAATAACTCAAGACATAATTTTCTGCTAAATTAGGGACCCATACTAACAACCACTAGCATTTATGAGAGGTAGACCAGATACCAGACTCTAGCAAAAGCATTATCTCATTTAATTCTTGCGTTTTGACTAAAGACAGGTGCAATGATTCTGGTAACTCCATTTTACAGATGAGAAGAGTTCAGAGAGTTCATGTGACTTACCAGATTTAGCAAATGGTGGGGACAGGATGGGCCCCAAGAGAGCTGTCAATCTTTACACGACAGGTCCTCGAATAGCGTCATTTCATTACAATGTTGGTGGCACAGAGAGATACCACCATACCGAATAATTTTAATTAAGAGAAAAGTGAATCTGTGGGCAAGGTTCAGTGGAGTGGGAGAATTGTAACTATTTGGAACCTACCGCAAGATGATTCTAGCGGCTATGGGTAGCAGGTAAAGAAGGAAGACAAGGAGAAAGGAAGAACCAGCTGGATATGTGGAAATGGCATCAGGATAAAGTAGGGGTACACCAGGGATTCACCCCTTGGGCTCTTCTCAAGAGCTTCCTTCTGTGCTGGCTGTCTTAGGTGTAACAGGAAATTTGGCAGCATTTCCCACTAGATGCAAGTAGGAAACCCCTGTCCCTTTATAAGAACCCCAAATGTTTCTAGATACTGCCAGATGTCTCCCGGGACCAAAGTCACCACCAGTTAAGAACCACTGGTTTATGGCAATCAAAAAAGCAGTCATTTCCCAAAGCCATCGGTGGCCCCAGCTGCAAAGTCAGGAGGGAAAATGGGATGGTCACTGACTTGGTGATCCAGGGGTACCAGATAACTTCCAGAAAGTTCCTTCCACACCAAGACAAGGTCTGCTGAAATAATGGTCCGGGGGACAGGACATTTTCAGATGAGAGCAAACAAGGGTAAGCTACTCTCTGGAAGTCAGAAGGCTTGGTTTGGGATCTCTGCAGAAGGAATGGACTCTTGGTCACTGTGGCTTCCAAATAAAGGCTGAAGATTAAAAAGCTTAAGTTTCCCCCAGCCAAGCTCCTTCAGAGTCCCCTCCACTTCCAACCAAGCTAGGGTCCATTCTGGAGACAGATGTTGCCCAAAAGGGCCACAGCAAAGACAGGCCCAGTGAGCTAAAGTGTGGAAATTTCTGAGCTCGGTTTGGGTTTGGCACTTATGGAACCATAAACCAAACCTTTGAAGGGTGTAACAAAGGGGCCATTTGTCCACTGCAGCTACAAAGGGAGGCAGGATCACAACGAAGGACTGGGGCTGAGGAACACGCCAGGCTGCAGACCTCACCAGAGTGCAGCCGAGGGCCCCCGGCAGGGTCTGAGGCTAGTGGGTAAGGAAACAGCCGATGTACTCAACATGGCCGAAAACAGCCTCTCAGGTTTTACGCTAAAGACACCAGCTCCTTCTTTTTCCTTCTCAGCTCTTTAATTTATACAGTACGCTAGAAGCCAGGGGCAGTGGAAGGGGGGAGCCAGCATCTCCAAAATACGACATGCCACTGCAGTTTCTTCCCAGCTTGCTTTGTTATCCTATGAGTGAGTGTGCTGGATTTTATTTTCTTGTCTGTGGAAGCGCTCTCCTTGCTCCCTCTCTGGAACAGTGGCTAGCCTGGCACCCGCGGGGCTCTCTCTCCCTTTAAGCTTCCCTGGCCAATATGGTTGTGAACTAAAGGCCCTTCTTTCAAAAACGTCTTGCTGCCTGAGGTATGTGTTTATCATTCTCTGCCATTGCCTTCCTCCTTGACAAGCCTCAGATGCCTTGAAGGGGCTTAACAATAACAGCCCTTTCTCCTGGGGGGCTCTCTGTCTTCAACTGCAGTTGAACTCGCTTGTTTGATCCTCTGGCTCTAGTTTCTGTCCAGATTCGTAGCTGCTCTTATCTGTGGACAGCAACTAATAGGAACTCTTTTTGAGGGGTGGGAGCAGAGATAACTAAAGAAAGGGGCAGAAGTTTGTTCTGGTCTCCACATCACACATTCTGAATCTTTCCCCTTGTGTCTCTGGAAAGAAAGGAGAGTCTGGGCCTCCCTGGTGGTGTAGGGGTTAAGTCTCAGCACTACGAAGCTCTCCGCTGCAGTGCAGCAGGAGTTCAAGTTTGATCCCCAGCCAGGGAGCTTCCCACAAGGCGCAGCAGACAAGCTGCTCCCTTCAGCAGTGTATTTCAGTGGATGCGTCTGTTCTGCTCCCCGCTCTGTCACTGGTGAGTCCTCTCATGCTCACTACCACACCTCTGGCCTACCCCCCAGCTTGTATACCTAAGTAAATAAATCTAAAAAAAAAAAAAAAAAAGGAAAAGAAAAGAAAAGAGAGTGGGGTTCCAGGGCTCTGCCATTCTTTCTTTTCCTCCTAAGAACAAAAGCAGCACAACCACTTTTGTAAGAACACTTGGTGTGAGAATGAATGATTCTTATTCCTTCCATCCTAGGGAAAGAACCTTCCCCAGATTGACATTGCCTTCTCCCCACACTGTTGGCCTGGGTGCCCAGCCCAGGAGGTGCTGACTGGGTACCCTTGGGGAGGACCTTCTTAGAAACCTCCCACAGAAGAAAAGGGACCTGTGATCCCCTTAGCTTCAAACCAAGAATATTCGGTCAACAAATACCTTCCAGGAAGCTGTTCCTTTGTAGATGTCCTTAAAAGAGCAACTCCACAACCCTCTCTGGGGGATCAGAATTAGAAACACTTATAATTTTCTTTTTCCTTTATTTTTCTATAGCAAGTTTCTCCTTGACGAGGAGCCGAGATCGTTTCGGTGCTCTCAAAGGATGTGACTGGTTTTAATCTCCTTGGCTATCCCTCAGCCAGCCAGTGCATAGGTCACACGGTCCTTAAAAATTACTGAGAGAAACCGTGGGGTTCCTTCTCCCCAGGAGCCCCGACAATGGCTTGCTGTCCCACTTGCTGTTCCATGTCCCTACTTTATTTGGAGACGCAAAACAACTCCAAGCTGTTACTTGAAAGGAACACCCCAGGTGAGGTCACCAACCCCAGGAGAACATCAGGTGGAATCCTGCCCACACAGCACCCTACAACCAGCCGGGGTGACCAGAGTCAGACCTTGCAGGACCGGGGGTAGCTGCAAACACCAGTTTGCCTCTCCGCAAGCTAGACCTGTTTCTGTCGCTGGTGCTTGGGGGTCAGTTGAGTTTTGGGTTCGGTACTTTCTGTTGCTGTTGATCTGTCCCCATGGAGAGCTCATTCAGACCAAGAGTGGGAGATTCCCGGGAAACCCTCCCCAGAGGCATCTCCAGGAAGGATCTGGGAACACGTCTAAGTGGTTAGACACCGCCAAGCCCCTCCTCCTCATAAAAATCTCCCTGCAGGACCTCCCCGGTGGCGCAGCGGTTGAGCTCTGCGCTGTGGCGCTGTTGGCAGCGGCGACGCGAGTTCGACGCCCAGCCGGGGAGAATCCCGCATGGTGCGGCAGACCTCTCCTGCCTCACCCGCTGCTCCCCTCAGCGGTGTACTTCTGATCTGCCTGTTCTGCTCCCCACTCTGTCTCTGGTGAACCCTCTCGCCGCCCCACGCCTCTGACCTGTACCCCAGCTTGTTAAAAAAAAAAAAATCTCCCTGCAATACTCACACCCACCAAGCATGCTGTGTAAATTTCCTTCACATTGACCTTTATTGCCCAGTCATTTCAGTGTGAAACCATTACATTAAAATTGGTCTGTTCGATAAACTGGTGGACGTTGAAAACTCAAATGTGGTGCCAGAGGGGGAGAGGGAGATGCTGGGGATATTGTGGTAGGGGTAGAATGGGTGCTGGTGGGTGTTTTGCTTTGTGTTTTTTAAAAAATAAAAATAAAATGGTTCTCTACACTTTTTTTTTAATGGAATCTCAAATGTCCCCCTCCCCTTGCTAACAGCATCCATAGGGCTACAGTTCACAGCCCAATTTTTTAAAAAGGATTCAGCAACACCAAACGCCCCTTCCCTTTCCCTATGTCTTCCCCCACCCCAATAAATTCAGGGTCTTGCTTTTAAACTTGGTGATTAAATGTGTTTCGCAGAGGTCCGGGGGGCTGAAATTTGTTTTGCTGCTTTAGAGATGGGTTGGAAATTGTCTTCGTGTGTTTACTTGTTAATTACTTCTCGTTTCGCATAAATAGCATCAATTCTCCACAGAGTGATGTTCGCTGTCAATAAATAGTGATGAGTTAATTTTCACCACCTCTTAAGCCGTTGAATAGCCGGCTCTGAAACACTTTTCCGTGCGCCTCTCCGCAGCGTGCCAGAAGGAATCATAATGCTGGAGACCGGTTTTAAGGATCATCCTTCAGCAGGCTAGAAAACCGGCGCTCTGGAGGCCCCGCCCCCAAAGCACCACCCCCCCCGGCCCTCAGCTGGCGTCCGGACGCAGTGATACCCGCAGCCAGTAGAGGGCACACTTACTTTACTTTCGCAAACCCTAGTACCAGAGCTGCCGGGGGAACAGACCCCAGAGCAAAGCTTTGCAGCAAAACCGTGACCCGGGATTGGTCGCTTCCCGCGTTTGGGGCAAAGGCCTAGTGGCTGGAGTAATTTGCAACCCTTAAAGCTGAATGGTGCCGTGCGCCAGATTGTAGGAAGTTACTACTCATTTACAATTGAGGGCTGAGCAGCAAACTCAACGGGTAATAATTTATCTTAGACACCAGGATGCTATACACGCACCCCTCCCCCCGAATTTTTTTTTCTTTTTTGGAATGGGGAGGGTGAGTGGAAAAGTTTATTTAAAATGTTTTCGGGTAAGGGGCCAGGGATGGGAAAAATTGCCTTGGTATGATGCTATTTTGCAAATCCCGAGGGAATATGCATTCCCGATGAAATGCAGATTCATTCAGGGAACGAACAAATCAGGTGTCGTGCTGAGCAACATTCTGGATCGGAGTGTAGAGCTGCAAGCAGATTACACATAATGCACTTTCACTATGCTATTCAGAAAAAAACTAGAGTCGGTGAAGTAGGAAATTGATGTCTGAAATTCGGCTAATTTTTAATTGTCTCAAGATCACCCCCCCAGCCCCCCACACACACCCAAAAAAGGCACGGAAGTAATACTCGGTTTCTTCCCTTTGATCAGAATCGGTGCTTTTTTTTTTTTCTTTTGGTTCACGATCTTGATTCCAACAATTAAAGGAAAAGAAGACTCAGAAAGGAAGTCAACGTCCGTTTTGTCCGAGGAGGAAAGAGTTAACGGTTTTCTTTGCTGACTCCCGAGGCAGACTCCCCAGGTCTACCTCTTCCCCCCTCCTGGGGAGTCGGGGTCCCGCAGCTCGCTCCCCCCTCACAGGTTTCTCCCGTCTAGCGCCTTTGATTTCCCCCAAAGCTGGAGGTCCGAGACTAGTGCGAACCGACGCTGCGGGAAGCAAAAAGGGTTTGTCTCAGAACTTCGAGAAGAGGAGCAGGGGTAGAAGGGTGCAAACCGACAGAGAGCAGACGGGGAAATCCCCTGCGGAGTGCACCCGCGCTCCTCTCATACTCCAATTCCGGAACACGCCTAGCTCTCAGGGATTAGGGCGTCCTGGGGGGATCAGCCGACTCCCGGGGAGCCCAGCGTAGGTCTGCGCAGGCGGGGTGGGGGGTGTTTTATGCTTTGGCAGCAAATTCGGGGATTCATTCTGGGTGGAAGGTGCCCAATCGAGATAGCTGTACACACATAATGTATAATTCATTACAACCCCCCCCCCAAAATCCACTGGGTGTTTATTCATAACGCACTCTTCAGGTATACGTGGCGTTGCGTGGCTGAGTTACTGTAATAATCCCAGGCATCGTTTATCCCCATCTACACTAACGCCCCCACACACTCAGACCGCGCGTCCATAAATACCCCTTCTTTGCTCCTCTCTCCATAGATTTATTTTCCAAACATCGCCCTTTCCCAGCCTTGGGGAGGCGCCCGCCCGCCTGGGACGTGCGTGGCGTGGCGGTGGGCACGCGGTGTGTTCTGTGTTCGGGGCTCAGGGCTCAGCTGTTCCGCGGTGATGATTTAAGCGCGCAGGACCAGCACGCGGTGTGTCAAGCCGAGCGCTGCGCCAGAGGAGCACAGAGAAGGGGACGGGGTGAAGCGCAAGCAAAAGAAAATGGTAGGCGCGCTGCGAATTCAGCTGCGCTCTCACTGTTTACATCCGATAGCTCGGGGCACTGGAGCGCCAGGCTGCGAAAGCTGAGCCTCCTCCCGCAGGCCCTCCCCCACGTCCCAAAGAGAGGGCGGGGGAGTAAGAAAAAAGATCCTCTCCGGAGAATCCCCGCCCACCGCCCCTATATAGCGAAGGGTCTGGGCGGGGGAGGACCCCCGAACTGCGCTCACACTGTCGCTAACCGCAGCTGTTTTCGACGCAGGGCCGCGGCTGACTTCCCTCTCCGCCAGGGGAAGGGCAGGGCCGGACTGAGGCTTGGCGGGAAAAGAACAAGGCGGGGAGGAGGTGGGCGCTATAAAAGGCAGGTTTGTGGTCTTTGACTCGCTGTAGTAATTCCAAGCAGAGGCAGCGAAAGCGAGGCCGGCGAGGGTAGAAGAGCCGAGCTTGCCGAGCTAGCAGAGACGCGCTCGGGTACCGGGGAAGGGAGCTCCGAGTGCAAGGGAGGCTTCGCCTCCGGTCCGGCGGCCCCCACCCCACCCTGCCGCGGACCCCTGCCAGCGGTGCGCCACCCCCACCGCCTCCGAGAAACTTTGCCCATTGCAGCGGGCGGGCACTTTCCACTGGAACTTACAACCGAGCAAGTCACCTCCGAACGCGGAGAAGCTGTTCTGTCTGGGGAGACACTTTTCCCCGCTCCTGAAAGGCGCTCCCTGCCGCTTTTTGGACGCTGGATTTCCTTCAGATAGTTGAAAAGCCGGTAAGCACCCCGATTTTATTTTTGTTCTCATTATTTTCTCTATCACTTTAATTTTGCGTTGAGTTGAATGCCCCAGTTTGGGGCGTTTTTTCTACCATTTCTGCGCTATTGACACTTTCCCCCAGAACAGTTGAAGAAGGTCGGGGTAGGGTAGGGATGAACCAGAACTGGATCGGGGGCAGTGTGACTTGTCAAGATGCGGGGGGAGGGAGAAGGGGAAGCCGGGGAGCATTTAGTTGTGTGTGTGTGTGTGTTGGTTTTTTTTTTATTTTTTTAACTAATCTTTGGGGATTTTTTTTTTTTTTTTTTTTTTTGCCAATGGACATTGGCGCTGACCCCGGCAAGCTGTACGTTCGCTTTATTTTCATTACTTGCTTTTTGCTTTGGGGGTGAGGGAAGAGGTGAAGGGGGCTATGCTTCAAGGTGGGCAGAAAGCCCTTGGCGTGCTGAGTGCCTGGGAGTAAAAATTACATACTGCGTGTGTGAGCAAGAGGGCTCCGCAGCCGCTGACTTTTGCCGGCCTAACGAAAGGGCATTTAAATTTGGGCTTTCCGCATTTCTGACAGCCTGAGACAGACCCGCGGCGCGCCCCGCCTGCCAATCCCGGCGGCGTTTCCAATTCGCCCCCAGCTCCTTTTAAGAAGTTGGCGTTTAGGCTCTTTGAAAGAATAATAAAATTAAAGATCTGGCTCTCCGGAGGTGTTAGGACTTGGTATGGAGGAAGCTCAGGGAGGGGGAGGGAAAGGGAAGCTGGGCAGGGATGTGTTTGATTCTGCTAGAATCATTGATTTGGGGAAAATGAAGGTAAATCTCCGCACGCAGCCTGTGCTCCCCCGCGCCTCTGGTGTCCCCCTGCGGGTAACCCCGCGCCCCTGAGATGCGGAGGAACCGCGGGGAGCAGGGCTCTGGGCTTTTCCAGAACAGCTGCTACCCTAGGCAATTGAGAGGAAGGCGCCGGGCTTCGGGCGCGGAATCTCATTAGGGTCTCTGGCGCAGTGGTTTCTCCGTATTGGGTGTTGAAAGGAGGTGTCCCTGTTATTTTTTTAACACCCCCCTTTTATTTATGGGGGAAAGTGTTAAGACCCGCGGCTGAGATTGCCACCCCAGCCGGCGACAGAAAAGAAAAGCCGGCGAAGGAAGGAAGGGGGGCGCGCGGAGGGTGGGGATGGAGGAGGCGGAGAAGGGGAGGTTGGGAGGGGCGGTGGCGCCGGCGGGGTAAGGAGCCGGCAAGGGCTCGAGTGGGAACAGGCGCGGCGCGGAGGGGCCCCCGCATGGGAGGGGGCCGCGCGCGACCGCTCCCGCCGCGGCGCCACTCTCCTCCTTCAGGTGGCGCAAAACTTTGTGCTTGGCGCTCGGCAGACTGTATTCCCAACAGCCGCCTCCCCCGGCCTCTTAAGGAGGCCAGAGCCCATTCGGATTGCTTGGCGGCGGGCTCCGCGCCGACACCCGGGCTGCGAGCTCTGGGCTCCGCGAGACCGGCGCTCCAAGGGCGCTAAGCTGCTGCTTCACCTAGTCAGTGTCCGAGAGATCGGAGGGGGTGGAGGGAGCGCCTTTTGTGTGTCGTGGTTCCCCGGCTTCCTGGAGGCCCCTTTGGGGGATAGCGCTGGAAGGGGAGTGGTTCTGGATGGCGGAGCGCCCTGAGCGCAGCGCCGGGTTTTTACGCATCAGCCAAGATCCCTTTGATTCAACACTGCCCTTCCCTTTGTGCACCCCTTTCTGCAGGCGGTCGCGATGCCCCTCAACGTCAGCTTTGCCAACAGGAACTATGACCTCGACTACGACTCGGTGCAGCCGTATTTCTACTGCGATGAGGAGGAGAACTTCTACCAGCAGCAGCAGCAGAGCGAGCTGCAGCCGCCCGCGCCCAGCGAGGATATCTGGAAGAAATTCGAGCTGCTGCCCACCCCGCCGCTGTCCCCGAGCCGCCGCTCGGGGCTCTGCTCGCCCTCCTACTTTGCTGCGGTCGCGTCCTTCTCCCCCAGGGGCGACGATGACGGCGGCGGCGGCAGCTTTTCTACGGCCGACCAGTTGGAGATGGTCACCGAGTTGCTCGGGGGAGACATGGTGAACCAGAGCTTCATCTGCGACCCGGACGACGAGACCTTCATCAAGAACATCATCATCCAGGACTGCATGTGGAGCGGCTTCTCGGCGGCCGCCAAGCTGGTGTCAGAAAAGCTGGTCTCCTACCAGGCTGCGCGCAAAGACAACGGGAACCCGAGCCCCGCCCGCGGCCACGGCGGCTGCTCCACCTCCAGCCTGTACCTGCAGGACATGAGCGCCGCCGCCTCCGAATGCATAGACCCCTCGGTGGTCTTCCCCTACCCGCTCAACGACAGCAGCTCGCCCAAACCCTGCGCCTCGCCAGATTCCACCGCCTTCTCCCCGTGCTCGGACTCCCTGCTGTCCTCGGCAGAGTCCTCCCCGAGAGCCAGCCCCCAGCCCCTGGTGCTCCACGAGGAGACACCTCCTACTACCAGCAGCGACTCCGGTAAGCGGGGAGCCTCGGAGCCAGACCAGAGGGGGGCTGGCAATCTTTTCTGTTCTCCCTAGCGGCTAAGCCAGGTAGCCACTTACTGGACCTGCCTTTTTTCCCTCTCTCGCTTTTCTTGTATTTGGAAAGAGAAATGGCAGGTCCAGATCTCTGGGAGCTCCTCTTCCCTGGAACCCAGAGCTATAGTGTCCCCTCCCATCCCTTCCCCTAAGACCCGCCCTGGTGGCCAACCACTCCTCTCCCTCCCGCCCCTTAGGAATTTCATTTGGTTTTTTAATCTTCTGGCTTATCTTGCAATTCAATCCTCTCCCTCTTACCTTTCCTAAGCATTTTAATTGTCTTGGGAGTGGGGGGTAGAGAGGAGTGTGAATGAGGGTAAGAGAGTTGATTGAATTGCTGCACTCTTCCCTTAACTTCTAAGAAGTTGTTGGAATTGAATGGAGCACAGAGCCTCAGAAATGTGGAAGGGGGGCTGCAAACCCAGGCAGGCTGCTCCCTCTGGGTGCCGGGAGCTGGTGGAAGTGCCTTGAGTGGAGACACTGAGGGGTTGGGATCTTGTCAGTCCACTCTGAACACTTAAAAGCCAGTCCTTGCCCAAACTGGAGTTCTTTTTTTACCTGCTTCCACCGCCTAGGACTTTTGGCAAAGCTCCAAGGGTTTTTCTTTTTTTCTTTCTGCACTTCCAGTAAAATAGGGAGTCCCTAAAATCATAGGGAGATCCTTTGCAACACCTGGAGGATTCTGGGTAAAGTCCCTTAAAAATAGGAGGTGCTTGGGAATGTGCTTTACTCTGGGTGTGTCCAAAGCCTCATTAAGTCTTAGGTAAGAATTGGCATCAATGTTGTGTGCTGCTAAATTGTAATTTTCTTGTCTATACCATAAATCCAGCTGTCAGTCCTTCCTTTCTGAAACTCTGCCTTCTTGGGGAGGAGAGCAGAGCTGATAGGCTAGTGAGTTCGCTGAGCCTTTGTACCAGGTGTCTTTCTATAGAATCAGCCTGACTCCCATTTGCATCTTGTGAATTTAATCTGGTCATTGATCAATTTCAAGGAATAGTTGGCTAACCAGTTGATTTCTGTTTCCTTTCTTGAAGAGGAAGAACAAGAGGAGGAGGAAGAAATTGATGTTGTTTCTGTGGAAAAGAGGCAGCCCCCTGCCAAGAGGTCAGAATCGGGGTCACCCTCCAGCGGTGGCCACAGCAAACCCCCTCACAGCCCGCTGGTCCTTAAGAGATGCCACGTGTCTACACATCAGCACAATTACGCAGCGCCCCCCTCCACCAGGAAGGACTATCCCGCCGCCAAGAGGGCAAAGTTGGACAGTGGCAGAGTCCTGAAACAGATCAGCAACAACCGCAAATGCTCCAGCCCCAGGTCCTCGGACACCGAGGAGAACGACAAGAGGCGGACGCACAACGTTCTGGAACGCCAGCGGAGGAACGAGCTGAAACGGAGCTTTTTTGCGCTGCGGGACCAAATCCCGGAGTTGGAAAACAACGAAAAGGCACCCAAGGTCGTTATTCTTAAAAAAGCCACTGCCTACATCGTGTCAGTCCAAACAGAGGAGCAAAAGCTCATTTCAGAAAGGGACTTCTTGAGGAAGCGGCAAGAACAGTTGAAACAGAAACTGGAGCAGCTCCAGAACTCTTGCGCCTGAATGGAGCTGTTGGAAGGAGGAACTGGAATCGCTCATGACTTCTCACTCTGTTGGAAAGGGGAAAAGTTCTTTCTGACAGGAGTGCAGCACCCATTACTTATGGAATTTTCTTCAAATGCATGCCGGTCAGTGCAACCTCACAACCGTGGCTGAGTCTTCGGACTGAAAGGTTTAGCCATATAATGTAAACTGCCTCAACTGGGACTTCAGGCATAAAGAGAAGGACTTTTTATGCTTGCCATTTTTTTCCTTTCCCAGATTTGTATTTAAGAATTGTTTTTAAAGAATCTTAAAAGGTTACCCAATTTTTCCTGTGTAAATATGGCCATCAAATGTAAATAGCTTTAATAAAACGTTTATAGCAGTTATACCAGATTTCAAACCCTGTACTATAAACCATAATTTTTTTTATTTAAGTACACTTTCCTTTATAAAGTTGATTTTTTTCTATTGTTTTTAGAAAAAAATAAAATAACTGGCAAATATATCACAGAGCCATATCTGAAAGTCGTGTTTGGTTTCTTTTCTTGTTATTCTCTCCTCATCAATTACAAATTAACAGAAGTTGGCCCTTGAGGGAATGAGCTTACAAAGATGGGGAAAGAAGTTGTTTAAGAAAGGGCAAGGGCTTTGCTTTGTTAAAATGGGTCTGGGGCTTTCAGGTCTTTAAGCTGTCAGGGCTAGAAGACTTTCTGGAGATTTGGTGATAAGGGCTGGAGCTGATACTTGAAAGAATGAAAGAGCAGAGGCTTGGTGGGGTTAGAGGTAGGGAAAGGGGGATGCCAGAAGTGAAAGATAACACTTAAGTCCACAAAGGGCAAGAAGGACTGGGGGTTGGGAAGGAGAAGAAGGAGCTCCACTTTTGTTTTAACCCATGCCTTCCCCACACAGTGGAAACCTGGGGGTTTCTGCCCACTAAAAGCCAGGGGTCAAATTGGGACCAACTTAAGGCCTGCCTGTGCCTACCAGGTGCCAAGCCCTTTACATGGTTGCCTCCTAAGCCCCATAAGAGCTCTGAGAGGCACATGATTAACTGATACAAGCAAGGAAAATAGAGGTTCAAGGGGGTTATGTCATTTTTCTGAGGCCACACAGTAAGAGGTGCTTCCAGTCCTCTGCTTGAGGAAAAGCACTTGAACGTGACTCTTGCCGTCTAAAGTTTTCCCAGCGAAGGCTTTGATTTGGGGTCTGCTACTAAAACTCAAGCCACAATACTAACACTCTAGCCAGGCGCCAGGTATTTTAACTCCATAGCAACGTTCTGAAGGAGGTACTGGGGATTTCCACATGAGAGAAGGGGAAACAGACACAGAAAGACTCATCCAAGTGCCCGAAGACTTCTGATCTGGGACTCAAACCCGGGCCCCCCACTATTCCCCTGTGCTAAAACACCTTGAAAGTGACCAGAGGGCCTGACCTGGCTGTCCAGTATAACAGGAGTCCCATCTAGTGGACTCTGGGGCTTCAGCTTCAGCATTTGGGCTGGTCAGACATCAGTTCCCCTTCGTGTGTGTTTTGTTTCTCTGGTTTGCTGTTCCTTGTAAATGTCTCCTTTCCCATGGAGAAGCCCACAGCTCACCCCCACCCACCTCAGTCATTTGTTAGATGAGATTCACCCCTGGCTTCTGGGAAGCAGCCAGTTGGAAATGCTACTGTTCGCATCATAAAATCAAACACACTTGCTTTTTGTCATATGAGTCATCCTTTAGGAAACTACCTGCTCCCCTTCCTTCCAACCTCTTACACTCAGACACCCCTGACACATGCTCCTCATTAGAACATGAAAAGGCATCTCTGAGTAGATATTATTAATTATAAGCCTTTGAAAACCCACGGTCCGAAAGAGAACAGAACACTGACCACATAGGTAAGTGGAAGTTACTATCGCTGTTCTAATTATCTCATTGTCTCGGCCACAGAATAGGTCTTCAGATCCCTGGACTCTTTGGGATTTTAATCCACTGCCACCACCACCCATAAATCAATAAATAATTACTGTCTTTGGCTCTGACCCCTAGAATAATTTATTCAAGCCCTTAAAGTCTTTTTCTTGATCCTTCAGTTTGGGTCCTAAGACCCACCCTAATAGCTTCAAGCTGTCACACCCTAGGTCCTAAATTCAAAGGGAGATACAATCCACATAAATTGAGTAGTTCAAAGTGTTACAAAAGCAAGCGGGGGTGATCTTAAACATTTCACTCTTTGCCCCTTTGTGGCTGGAGTACAGCCCTGGAATGACTCATTTGGGAACCAGAAGGTATTAGCTTGAATCACTAAGTCCGGACAAGCCCGTGGAGTAGAGCAGCTCCTCACTCAGAAAACAACTGCCCCATCCCCAGCGATCTGGAGATGGCTGAAGGAGGCGGTGGCGTGTCCTTGTGGGGACGGAGGGGAGCTGTTCCAACTTTTTGGGGGGTCTTCTTCCCTAAGCTTTGTGCCAGAGTTTGTCTTAAAGCCCAACAGGGAACTCTATTTACATACAGAAGCCCTGAGAAGCAGAAATATTAGACCTAGGTTGGGAGAACTGTGCTCAGATGCTGAGCACAGTTTACTGTTTACTGTGGCCCCTCCTCGGTTCTCCGAGCCAGAGAACGGTCTGAAAATAGGGCAACTTCTTCCAGAAAGTCTAGTTTGACCCCAGGACTCACTGACCCCCAGAGCAAATCCAGAGAGCCCAGTTCTATGCTACCCAGCAACGTCTTTTTTTAGATGACATCAATTCAGAACCAGAAAGGCTGGGGGGAGGGGAGAAGAGGATCTGCAATTTGGTCAGGAATATACAGGAAGGATTAACTAATACTGACTCTGCCTTTTATCCAGAGCACTGTCCAGGAATGAATGGAGATTCCTGGGGGAAGTCTGTGGTGGTTTTGCTTAGGAATGGAATGTATGAAGAGGAAGGAAGTATTATTTTCTGCTGTCCTTTGGAAACAGCAAAGGGGCTCCACGTTAGAAAAGCAATCAAATTTTTCAGTGAGCACAGTTCTCCCAACCTAGGTCTAATATTTCTGCTTCTCAGGGCTTCTGTATGTAAGTAGAGTTCTCTGTTGGGCTTTAAGACAAACTCTGGCACAAAGCTTAGGGAAGAAGACCCCAAAAAAAGTTGTGTGGGGGCTGGGGGGGGCAGTTCTGTGATTTGTTTGCAATAGCCTATGACTGACTCAGTAAGTAATAATTTCTTAGTACACAAGCTACTGCCCTCAGAGCATTTCTTCCCAGTAATAAATAGCCTTAGGCTAGAAAATGCTAGAGGATGTCTCCTAATGTTGGGGGAGGAAAGGACGTCAGCAACAAACTCCACAGATGGGTTTATGGACCCCACCTCAGATCAAAAAGATCCAAGACACTAAGGGCTACTAATCCCTTAATGCCATCATAGGAAGTGAAGGGTGGAACTGAGCAGGAGATAAAAAGCTGGAGAAGAGGACAGAACACACTCACAGAAAACAGGAGAAGGAAGAAGGGTGGAAAGTCAGAAGAGGCCCAAGGAGCAGAGAGACTTGTAAAGAAGCCGCACTGGCCTGGACTGATTGAAATAGATGTGGGTGAGAGACCCGTGGGGAGTTAACTAGGACAACGTTTCTCTGGATTTTGAGCTGGCTCTTTAACTCCCAGAACTGTCTGGCTGTTTCTGACCCTTTTGTATGGGTTCCTGCCAAAAGGTGTTTTAGACTTGTGGCAGGCTTTCGAGACTTGCTTTGGGCCAATCCCATTTGGCTGGACTTTTACCCACAAGGAGTTGGATAGCATTGGGTGCTGACTTAGATACTATATTCTTTGTCTTCTCTGTCTTTTCTAATTGTGTTAAAGTTTGTTTCCTCTTAAGGTCCTATGTGTTTTGTATTGATGCGGCAGATGGCAGAAACCTATTTAGAACAGGGCAGGTCTGGGGGATTTGTGGGTGCCCCTCTCCCTGCCCTGTGACACTAACACTCTAAGTGTACTAGACAACTGTACAAAGGCTCCCATTAAGTTATAGACCATTATAAGCCTGTTTCAAAAGCGGAGATTGGGAAATAAATAAATAGGATGAGAATAGAGGTTGGTTTTTAGAAATAAAACTTCAACTGTACTATCCTTTATGAGAAAGGTAGCAATAATCTTTGTCTAGTCTAGATCCTTCAGGGAGAACTTAGAGTAACTCCAAATCTAGAGAGACACGAAGGTTTGTTTCATCAAACTGATTTGAGGTGATTCCAAATAACTCTGAGTTGATTTCCCATTTGGTTTCATTTTTTTCTTTCAGTATTAGTCTACACTAAGCTCTTTAGGAAGACACAGTTAAGGCAGCAAGCATTAATGGGATGTAGATCTTCCCAGGTTCAAGGAATGTTCTTTGTTTTTGAAACAATGCCGAGGGCTTGAGCCAATCCCCAACATTTCTTCCCTTTGTCGTCCCTGTATCCCATCAAGGGGATAAAACACCACAGTGCTGTATGGGGTCTCCAGGGCTGGGGAAGGGGAGAGTTTAGGGAGAGAAAATCACCCTTGATTACACACTACTATCTGTTAGACCCTCTACTCACAACTTTCAGCCGGAGAGAGAAGAGTGTCGCGTAGGGTAGCACTCAAGTTGAAACACGTTCTGTACCTCTCTCACAAGTAATGTTGGGAGAAAAAGGACGTCTGTACCAAACTCCGCAGATAGGTTTATGGACTTCACCCCCACCTCAGACCAAAGAGATCCAAGACACCAAGGACTACTAATCCCTTAATGTCATCATCACCGAAGAGAGGATTACTGGGAACTGAGGGCGGAGTTAAGCAGCGAGGTCTGGTATAGAACCAGACTTATGGACCTTGGGGGGCTCTTGGCTTCTCCTGGAATAAAGCGTGCCATTGGGGTTTCCAGCTCAGCAGATCTGGTACAACACTTTTACCGATTTATCTCTCTCCTTTTCCCGGAGTTATTCATTTCTTCATTTCCCCTCCTTTTGTAAACAAGCCCCTTATTACCCTTTCTGTGTGTGCCTGCAGTGGAGCCTCATTATAAGTCCTTTCTTTAAGTGCACAGGTGAGGACCACAGTCAGGCCACCCATTACACATCGGGGTTGCCCTGAAACAGTAACATCAATAAAAACAAGAGAGATAGTTAATGTTGACTGTGTGCTACACACTTCACACACATTCTCTTATTTCACCCCAAAACAACTCTTAGGGTATAAACTCTTATTAATGCCCAGGTTACACATGAAGAGACTGAAAATTTAAGAGATTAAGTAATCCGCTCTTAGAAGTGGAAAATGGTGAAAGCTGAGAGTGGGAATGATTCATCTGTGAATAAATACCTGTTGAAGACCTACTGTGTGCCTACCCTGTGCTAAGGATGGGAAGAGGTGCCGAGATAAATGGAATAGATGAGGCTCTAGCCCTGTGGAATAATAAAGCATTAAGAAAACCTGCAATTACACTTGAAATGATTTTACAAACGATTTGAGAGGACATAATAGATAGTGGGACCCAGTAGGTGCTCTGGGAAATTCTTCCCCCAGGGAAAAATGAATTCAAGGATGGAGCAGAATAAATGCTAGAAGAGGAACAATGGAGAAGATATCATCAGATGGAAGTTAGGAGAAAGGGTGTAACAATGCCAGCAAGTAAGCCCTTCTGTCAGAGGCAGCCCCGGGTGTGGAGGGAACGAACCTGTCCCTTGGATTTAGCAAGTCAAGTGGAAGGTATCGTGGCCTCTCCTCATCAGTGGGACAGCACCTCGTCCACCCAGAATCCTCCCCATCCCCTTCCTTCAGTCCATCTCTTGGAACAGCATCTAATCATTCCCCTAGCAGCCTGGCCTCCTGCAACACCATCTTTGGGAGTTCCTAAAGTGTAATTCCTGCACCGGTAGCATCAATACACCCAAGAGTTTGTTACAGATGCAAACTCAGTCTCCTGAATTAGAATCACAAAAACAGGGCTCAGGGAAAAGCCCTCCAGGGCTTCACCAACTCTGTGAGGCTGTGGTCCTTTTAAATCACAATGTGAGTTTGCCTCTGCCCTGCTTAGAGGCCTTTAAAAGATGCCTGCTCCCCTCGAGGCCAAGTTCACCTGCACCTCAGCTCCTTGGTCACCGGCCCTGGCCCATTTCCCAATGAGCTTTCTCAGACACTTGGTCCCCTCTGCCCAAACACAGTTGACCTTGCACCCCCCCATCTGAAAAACACACCCACCAACCTTCATGCTTTTAATCCTTCAGGGCCACCTTCCAATATTCTCTGACCACTGGACAGGATTCTTAGGCTGCTGGGATTGCCTGTCCCAACACTCCTGTTCTTCATGGAAACTGCTCATTGTGCCTGAGGATTAGACTCACCTCAGTCCTAGTCGCCAGTGAATCCTCTCAGTGGCAACAGAAATGTTGATACCCAAAGGTGTCCAAATATGTCTTCCATGAATGACTGGACCAAGAGCCATTTTAATGGGATGATGGTTCCTTCAACATGAGTAGGAGATGCAGCGCAAACTCCTCAGGAGCCCGTTTAAGAAGTTAAAATAAGGCCATAAGGAAAGAGATGGCTACAGGCAGTGAAGACCAGGACTTTCATTTGGTTTGATTTGCTGGGATGGATTTTGATTTCGTCTTATTGAAGAGATAGTTTATGTGCGAAGAGGGAGCCAGGAGAGTAGGAGATACAGGAGAAAGGAGGTAGCATGTCCAGAGGTGGGCATCTCAGGGGCAACCTCCACTTTTGTCTTTCTGGTGTCAAGCCCATTAGCGGGAGCTGCAAAGGCCGTATGTGGAGTGCGTGAGGAAAGCATTCCTGAAGTCTAGCAGTCCTCCAAGAGCAATTCTTCCAAGGAGTGAAATCAGAGACCAGACAGGTCTCTTCCTTTAGGCCCCCAGAGCCCTCTGCACTTGATCTATCACAGGTCACATTCATCTGCATAGAAATAACCCCTCTAGGGGCCTCCCTGGTGGCACAAGGGGTCAAGTCTCTGCACTATCAAGCTATCTGCAGACACAGCAGCATGAGTTCGATCCCCCGCCAGGGAGCTTCCCACATGGCGCAGCAGACCTCTCCTGCATCTCCCTTCGCAGTGCATTTCAGTAGATCCTCCTGTTCTGTTCCCCGCTCTGTCTCTGGTGAGTCCCCTCACCCTCCTCCCCCTGCACCTCTGGCCTACACCCTGGCTCTTGTATTCATAAGTAAATTAAATAAAATCTCTACCAAAAAATGACAGGTGTTCATAATTATAAGTAATCATGGTGCTAAGCTCCTGAAGGTCGCATGGAATAAAATGCCCCACACATTTTTTTTTTTAAAGATTTATTTATTTATACATACAAGCTGGGGTACAGGCCAGAGGCGTGGGGCGGTGAGAGGGCTCACCAGAGACAGAGTGGGGAGCAGAACAGGCAGATCAGAAACACACTGCTGAGGGGAGCAGCGGGCGAGGCAGGAGAGGTCTGCCGCGCCATGTGGGATTCTCCCCGGCTGGGCGTCGAACTCGCAGCCGACAGCTCCACAGCGCAGCGCTCAACCGCTGCACCACCAGGGAGGCCCCCCATACATTTTTTAAAAACCCCGCCAATGTCAATATCGCCTGAGAACCTTTGATGAGAGGGGTCTGCAGAGCCCACCTCAGAGCTACTGCACCAGAAAGTCCAGAGCCTGTGACCTTGGTGCCCATCTATATTGCTTTAGTTTTATCGCTTCTCGGCCTTTTGGCTAAGATCAAGTGTAGTACATTGCTTTAGTTTAAATATATATATTGAATTTCCACAAGTGAAAGGAAGGAACAAATAGGTTTGGGAACTAATGTCCTAGTGGAATGGCCTTGGCTTCCGAAGCTACACAGATTTGAGTTCCAGCCAGCTGTGCTCCCAACCAGCTATGTGGCCCTGGGGCAAATGATGCTGTACCCCCTTTTGGACTTGATTTCTCCAGTGTGCAGAGGGAGGGAGAAGGGAATAAAGTGGTGCATGGGGGCATGTGGGACCATTGGACCATCTAGACCCTCCCCTTCGTACCTCAAGTCCACACTTCTCCTCTGGTAGCCTCAGTTCTGCAGATTCAGGGTTTGTTTTCTAGGGTCAGATTTCTAGGGCGTGTTTGGCTTTAGTTTTGTCTGTTCCTTTGCTTTGTTTTTCTCTATTCCACCTATGAATGAAATTATCCAGTATTTGTCTTTCTCCTCTGACTTATATTTCATTGAGCATCATGCCCTCCAGTTCCATCCATGTTGTCACAAATGGCAAGAATTCGCCTTTACTTTGTTTGTGTTTTGTGCAGGCTGTGTGTGTGTGTGTGCATGTATGAGCGTGTGTGTGTGTGTGTGTGTGTGTGTGTGTGTGTACAGGCCCTCTTGTTACGAGTAGCTCTACAGTAACTGAAGCCAGAACTCAGCGACCACAGAAGGAGCATGCCAAGTGAAGCCACGTTCCACTCGGCATGTTTCTGTTAACGTGATGTTTGTAAAATAAGGAGTGCCTGTGTTCTGGTTTTCTCCTTGATGGTCTAGTAGATTGCTGAGGCCGTAACAAATCCCCCTAAACTGGGTGGCTGATGAAAGCAGAAATTTCTTCTGACAGGTGTCAGCAGGACTGCGCTTGCTCTGCCGGCTATGAAGGACCCCTCCTTGCCTCCTCCTAGCTCCTGGTGGCCGTAGGCAGGCCCGGTGTTGCGTGGCGCAGCTGCGCCGCTCCATTCGCCACGTCTGTTTCCCGGCTTTTGTGTACACCTCCGCGTCTCCTCTCTTCTTCCGAGAAGGACACTGGTCATTGGCTTGTAGCCCCACCCTCCACGTGGTATGGCCTGATTTTAACTCATTACACTTACAAAGATGCTATTTCCAAAGAAGGCCAAGTTCCAGAGGTCTTGCTGGACGTGAGCTCTAGGGAACATTGTCCGCCCAGCCTCCGGGTAGCATCCCCAGGGCTGCGTCAACACCACTCTTGGTGCCCAAACAGAGGCGGGGGGGGGGGGGTAGGCACATAGTAGGTCCTTCCTCATCCTGCTTCGACTGCTCACCATGGCAGACCTGAATAAAGGGCGCCGTGAACTCAGTTCCCAGATGACTGGACATCTCTCTGTCCCACACACCACTCCCAAGCCCCCTTCCTTCCCCTTTTGCATGGCTTTCTCTTCCCACTTGCAACCTACCCTCATCGCCTTTTCTCCTTCCTTCCTCCTCACAGTCACCAAATGGCTGGACAGTATGGGGGAGGGGTGTGTGTGTGCGAGCGCCACATAGCATACTCACATGCCTGCATAGCCAGAACTCTGCCCCACTCGGTCGCCTCTGTTATCCTGCTTCAAGTTTATGCACCCCACCCACGCATTTCTCAACTCTGCTTTCAGGGTACAAGACCACTGCCTACCAGAAAGCTAAACTAAATTCTCACTTCTTAGTCAAAGATCCTCTCTTAGCCACACACCCTTCCGATATTTTTTTCTCCAGAAGTCCCAAGTGAAGTTTCCTCACGGTTGGGGCGGCTTGCATCTTCCTCTTTCTTGAGTTGCTGGATGCCAGTTCACAGTTCAGGAGTAAAAGTGCATTGTCTTCCTCTTTCTTGAGTTGCTGGATGCCAGTTCACAGTTCAGGAGTAAAAGTGCACTGTCTGTGTCAGGAGATGTCAGACAGAGCACCCTGTCACTTGTTCCCAGCCTCCAGCCTCTGCGGTTGGTGGTGTCATCTGGACCTGTGGAAAGACAAGGCCCGCTCCCTGGAAAGGAGCCGCAGGCCTTGGGGAGGGGGACATCTTCCGGAGGAGTTCCTGGAACCTCAGAATCTCAGGGCTGGGGGACCACAGGCCTCATTTTGAAAACAGGCCTTGGGCCTCAAGGGACAGCTTTGGAGAAGGTGGGGAGTGTCAGGTGTCATTGGCCTTGACTTCTGCTGTTGAGTGCATCTGAAGGGAGGCTCTTAAATCCGAGGAGCTTCTTCTACAGTGCTGTTACTTAGAATCTGAGGATTGAGACACAGGGATAGAGAAGGATCATGGGAAAGAAAAGAGGTGGGGGAGGGAGAAGGAAAGATAGGGAGGGAGGAGAGAAGGATAGAAGCGGAAGGAAGAGAGGGAGGGGGAAGAAGGAAGGGAGGGAGAGGGTAGGGAAGGAAGAAAGGAGGAAGGAAGGAAGGGAGGGAGGCAGGGAGGAAGGGATCTGAACCTCTGTCCATTAGACTCCAGAACTCTCTCTGCTCAGGCTGAGTTTAGGAAAGATCGGCTTGGAAACTATTCCCTGGAAACGGCTTCCAGACAACGGGGACGGACGGCCTTTTCGCGATGGACTGAGCCCAAGGGGGCTCCCGTTTCCAGTCTGAAACCCCTGGGGGTGGGGCTGCTGCCCCCGGTGAGGGAGGGAAGGCCTGCAAAGCCTTATCAAAAATTTTCTTGGAATCAGTTTTTCTCACCACAGCTGCTTTGGGCTTCTGGGTGCAATCACTTAATCCCCCAAATGCAAACTAATCACAATTTCAAAAAGCTCATATTGGCTGCTTTCCATTCAGCTTGATTCAGCACGCGTGAGCGCTGGGGACACCCAGCCAGGCACTCTTACAGCAGAGAAAAGCAGCCCCCGTACATACCAACCTCCCACCTCCAGCAGGGTCAACTTTGTGACCTTGCTGAGCGAACCCCTTCAGCCCTACTTTTTTGCACCTCCGCTGACCTACGGTTGCCCCAGCGAGTTTGCCCCAGCGAGTTCGTCCTGCAAGACACCAGCGCACCTGAGGCGGATCCCCCGCTCCCGCCCCGCCCCCGCCCGGAGGAATCCGGCTCTGAGGCCTGGAGCTGCCTTTTGATGGTTCAAGGGCGGGAGGAGGGGGAGGGGTGTTCCACCTGGGCCTGGCCCTAAACCTACACGTCAGGCTTGCAGGGTGGAGCTCGGGAACCTGCACCTCAGCAAGTTCTCTAAGATGCTTAGGAAGTCCCGGGCCGAGCTTCCGAGACCTGAGTCATTGCTTCATCTTCAAAATTTTTATCCTGTGCTTAGAAAGCCAAAATAAAAAAATTAATTCACACCGGGCGTTTCCAGGCAGTGTGCCCAGCGTGCGTGCTATGGCCTCACAGAGGGGAGTCCACTGCAGCTGCAGTGAGGAAGACACCCATTCTCCCTGGCGGACAGGTGAGGAAACAGGCGTGGGAAGGCAGAGCTGACTTGCCTTCTTTTTTTTATATATAGCATTTTTTTATTATTATTCATATTTTTTACATTATTGTGTATTCCCCATAGATTATCCGCCACCGATTCACCCGTGAACCATCACCATAGTCCCTTGCTCTTCTCCCCCCCCACCCCCGTTTTGAGTCCTTTCCCTCCCCCTCCCTTGCTGAATGTCTTTCTTATTTGATTCTCCTGTATTCCTGTTATAGGTGAAACCATTCGATATAGAAGATGTGGTCCATATACACAATGGAATACTATTCAGCATTCAAAAAAGAGAAACACATGCAATTTGCAGCAACATGGATGGAGCTAGAAGGGATCATGCTCAGCGAAATAAGCCAGAAAAAAGGAAAAATACCAAATGGCTTGCCTTCTTTATTTCCCTCTTTTTCAAAAGTGAGATCACTTATTTGAATTTCATGTGCTCTTTTTGAGAGCAAGGATTTTCAGCTGTTTGTTTCCATCTGGATCCTTTAAGACTAGAGCAGGACCAGGGACCTATTACCTGCCACTACGTTGTGGGGAGAGGATTTCCTGAACAAACCCCAGAAATAGGTTTTATGGACCCCACCCCCACCCCAGACCAAGGAGATCCCTGGCACTGAGGACTACAAATCCCACAATGTCATCGCCACCGAAGGGAGGATTCTGGGTCTGAGGGTGGAGTTAAGCAGCCATGCGTGGTATATAACCTGACACGTAGGCCTGGGGGGGGCCTTGGTTTTTCTCCGGCTTTCAGTGTGCTGTTGGGGTTCCAGCTCAGCAGAACTGGTAGGACACATTCACCAATTTATCTCTCTCTTTCTCCCTGAGTTATTCATTTCTTCATTTCCCCTTTTTGTAAATAAGCCCTTCATTACCCTTTTTGTGTGTGCCTGCAGCGGAGTCTCATTATCAGTCCTTTTTAAGCACACAGGTGAGGACCCGTACTCAGGCCAACCATTCACACTGGGGTTGTCCCGTAACAACTACATACTCGTTAGATAAATAAATGAAGAAAAATGGACACATTTTTGAGATACATGGATTGAAATATTGGTTATATATTGTTTTCTTGCATTCAATAAAGATATACAGACGTAGGCCTCCCTGGTGGTGCAAGGGGTTAAATCACAAAACTATGAAGCTATCAGCAGCCACTGGAGCATGAGTTCGATCCCCGGCCAGGGAGCTTCCACATGGCGCAGCAGACCTCTCCTGTCTCCCCGCTGCTCCCCTCAGCAGTGTATTTTGGTAGATCTGTCTGTTCTGCTCCCCGCTCTGTGTCTGGTCCTCTGAATCATCTCACCCCTTCACACCCCGCAGCTCTGACCGACATCGAGCTCTTGTCTGCATTTCTGTGCTGGTCTCAGTCCCAGTTTGGGAAGCACTGGGCTGGCGCTGACCTCTAGCTCGGCCACTTCCACAGTGAGCAACTGTCCTCTGCATGACTATGCTCCTGCATGGGGACTCTGGGACGGGATTGTCCATCTTTGCAGCAATGAGTCTAGGGGAGGAGCCCCCTTCTGTGTTCCTTAATCTCACGGGAGAGAACTGATTTTACATTTGACAAAATCTAAATCCTTTCCAACCCTTTAAGATTTGAAGGAGGTGATAGAATGTGAAGCATGGCAGAGGAGGCTACGGAAGGAGCATTCCTGCCCGGTAAGGGAGAGCTGGCGTGCGTGCGTGCGTGGTGGCATCAGGACGGCGGACATCCCCTTGGGCTGGCTCTTCGTGCACCGCTAGTGTGTACGTCTCTGAGCCGGTCACCTGTCTCAGGCAGTCAGTTCCCTGCAGGTAGAGATCGCATCTTTCTCATTCTGCATCTTCAGAACCTGCTTAACTTCTTAGAGAGCATAGAGAAGACACTGGATAAAGATCAAAATGAAGGAGAAATGGTTAAATATGTCCTAATGAGAAAAGTATAACATACCTCCTCACTCTTTCTATTTCTTCCATCTCCGGGGACCCTAATAAAATATACATGCCCATATAATGTATTTGTGGAAGGCAATTTGGTTGAAAAGGCTGACTGCAAGTGGTTAGAAGAGGAGCATTTTACATTAGGTCGAAAAATAATAATGAGCCAAAAAAAAGAAGGGGGATCGTCAAGGATAAGATCATATGCCCAGCCCCATGCCAAGCCCTACCAGGCACCTGAACTCCAAATTCTGGGGCAAGTGGGGTGACCTCCCTGGTTGGCTTGTGCTGCCGCTAATGATTCGATGTACTGATTCTGCTTTGGCCGAGACGCCAGGAGAATATCACAAGCTGATGGTGGGAGGCACGCAGGAAGTCCATGGTGACTGAGCTTTCCTTGGACCACAACAACTAAGCCCAAAGCACATGGAACAGGCACAGACAGATGCCACCAGGAGCCTGGGGATCGAGAAATTGCGCAGAAGCAGAACTCGAGAAAGCCCGACGTGCTGGTCCCACCCAGCCAGGGAGCATCAGTGTCAGAGAATCCTGCTTGATAGGTGAGAAGGTCAGGCCAGCGGGGGAAAAAGAGCTAGAAGACTGAGCAGTAGATTAGAAGCTGTGAGTCCACTGGAATTGCAAGGCTCCATAGCAGGCTCAGCGCGTCCAATAGCATTTGAGCTTCCTCCATTCCTTTACGTCAAGAAATAGTCATCTCAGTGGAATTGCTTAAGTGCAATTGAGAGAATTTCAGTGCAGTTAATTGGTAATGGAAAATCCAAAACCTAAATTGCAGGTTTAAAAGCTACTATACAACTTCAGTGTCTGGAAATAACTTTGCTTAGCACTTTTTTTGTCACTGAGAATAGTGTGCAACGTGACATGAGTGTGAACTATTTTGGAACTAATACCAAGTTCTGCTCTTTGCTTCTTAGTCATGAGCAGAATTTACAGTTCTGTCCTGCACATTTTGCACTAAAGGAGTTGAATCCATTCTTATGTCTTTTTATTTTTGAACATTTATTTATTTATTTATGCATACAAGAACTGGGGTATAGGCCAGAGGTGTGGGGTACAGGGTGAGAGGATTCACCAGAGACAGAGTGCGGAGTAGAATAGGCAGATCTACTGAAATACACTGTGAGGGGAGCAGCAGGGAGACAGGAGAGGTCTGCTGTGCCAGATGGGTTAGCTCCCTGGCTGGGGATCGAACTCGTGCTGCAGTGGCTGCAGATAGCTTCATAGTGCTGAGACTTAAGCCCTTGCGCCACCAGGGAGGCTCCTCATGTCTTTTTGTTAATGTGCTTGGTTAGCATCCCTTCCTTCCTTATCTGCTGTCACAGAAAGTTGTTTTACATCCCAGTAACAATGCCAAGGCTACAGAAAAGAAGCTATATGTATTTTGTTTAGCTTTTTTTTTTTTTATTTTTGCATAGAAAAACTGGGGCGTAGGCCAGACGTACGGGAGGTAAGAGGACTCACTAGAGACAGAGTGGGGAGCATAACAGGCAGATCTACTGAAATACACTGCTGAGGGGAACAGCAGGGGAGACAGAAGAGGTCTGCTGCGCTATGTGGGTCAGCTCCCTGGCAGGGGATAGAACCCAGGCTGTAGTGGTGATAGTGCTGAAACTTAAGCCCTAGGCCACCAGGGAGGCAGGCTAAGAAACTATCTTTGTTTGTGGCACTAACCCTTTGACTGAGAATGTGTGTTTCTGCTCACTGTATCTTGTTATGGCAGCCTTTATTATTTTTTTTTTCACTAATAATATGTTTGGAGAGAGAGATCATCTTCTACTATATCAAAGGTCCTAACAGGGTCAAAGGAGGGGAAAGGAGGAGAGAGAGAGAACAACAAGAAATGGAAGTTCAGTGTTTTCCAGCAGCAAGGCCAGACATGTCCATGGGGTGACGGACGAGTAAATGTCAGCCCCCCGCAACGGAAGTCCTCTTACAACTGTCCTGCTAGAAGTGTGGGAGCCGAGGCAGGCTGGATCCCAGGCCAAGGTGGCAGAATGGGTGGTGGCAGAAGTGGGATTTGACAACCATCTGTCTGGGAACACCCCACTGGCATACTCTAAAGTGGTCCCCCATAATCCTGAGTATCCATGGCCTTGTGTCATTCCTCTCCCTGAATGTGGGGTGGCCCTAGTGACTCTCTTATAACAGACACAGTAAAGTGGAGGTGATGGGGGGTCACCACTGGGGTTAGAGCATCAGGAGGCCGTGGCTCCCTTTGGGGCACTTCTTGTTCTCCTTTGACTCATCCACTCAGGGGAACCAGCCGCTGTGCTGTTGCGTGTGGCCAAGGGATCTTTGGTCAAAGATCTGTGAATGGTGGTAGCATGCCACTTCTGGGCATAAGTTTTAAGAGCCCAAGAGCATGCCACTGTGCTCCTTTCTTCCTGTGTGGAAAGCAGGGAGGTGTGGAGATGGAGCCTCCTGGTCTGGCCTCCTGCCTGAGGGTGTCCCAGAGAAGCCCCAGCAAGCCCCAGAGGAACACAGACTATGAGTAAGGAATGGCCCTTTGATGTGGGAGGTCAATGAGATTGTGGAGTTATTTGTTACTGCAGCATTCCCTAGCTTACTCTGTCTGAATAAAGCCCAAAATATCTCTTTGACAATTGTAATTTCAAATTATAATTGACTCAGCCTTCAATTCATCAATAGACACCATTACCATTTGCATATCTCATTTATTAGTGACATTTGCATCTAAACCAAAATTGGACCCTAAATTATTTGATGTCACAAAATTGGGATGTGAGTAAGGAATTGATTTTCCATAGCTACCTCTGCAAGAATCCATGGGGAAATTATCTCTCTCACTGCAAAGATAGCTCTTTTTGAAAATAGATTCTGATCTTAATCTTAATATATTTATTTTAAGCTCTGGGGAAACGAGTACAAAAAAATAGATGGTAATTCCCTCTCTGCCTTGGCTGCTAGGAAGCTCAATCAAATCTGACCTTCTATCTCTAGCAAGTCTACAAGACTTATTTTTTATATGAACCTTGTCCTTGGCTTCATTTTCTTTTTCTATCATTTTTTTCTCTTCCTATATTCCTTGCCCTGACTTATATATCCATAAGATGCTTCAATCCACTTTGAAATAAAGGAGGAAAATAATAATAATAATATAAGCATTATAAAATAATATATATTAAATATATAAAATATCCATTATATACTTAATATATAAAATATATATATTAAATAACATATGATGATATTATGTATATATAAAACTTACAAACATTAATGACAGAACATCTCATGCATTGATATCAGAAAAAGCTCTGGGTTTCATCCCAGTTTGACCTCTCAGTAGCTGTGTGACCCTGCAAGAATGATTGTTCCTCAGTTTCTTCCTTTTAGAAAAGGGGAGGACACTGATAACATTTCCCTTGAAGCTCCATGTGGCGGCTGATATTGGGAAAAGTGCTTGGCTCTCGTAAGTGCTCTTAGCAAGTTTTAGTTCCTTCCTTCCTCAACTCAAAACCCCTTCAGCAGCTATTTGCTCTTGAAGTTGCTCAATCGTGTTCCTGGGTGTCCCGGTGAGCTCAGAAATATCTGCTGCTGAGGAAATGGATTTTTGCTGCATCAGGAGAAACCTAGATCTGAGGGAAGCTGGGGCAAAGGGGCTGGAGCAGAGGAAATCACTGCTGTCGAGTGCTTGCTGGGTTCTTTTTTCTTTTCTTTCTTTTTTTTTAGATTTTATTTTTGTTCATTCATGCATCTAAGAGCTGAGGTATAGACCACAGGTGTGTGTGGGGGGGTGCTGGTGGTGAGAGGATTCACCAGAGACAGAGTGGGGAGCAGAACAGGCAGATCCACTAAAATACACTGCTGAGGGGAGGAGCAAGCTGGAGAGGCAGGAGAGGCCTGCTGCGCCATGTGGGTCAGCTTCCTGGATGGGGCTCAAACGCAGGCCACAGTGGCTGGTGATAGCTAGATAGCCTGAGACTTAACCCCTGTGCACCAGGGAGGTCCTCGCTGGGGTTCTTGCCATCACAAGCTCATGGGGTCATAGTGGGAAGGAGAAGCTGGAAGTTCAGGGCCGGTAGACACTTCGATGCCTTCTAGAAGAGCCGCAGCTGCCTCTGAGGTGCTCTTTCTTGTGGTCCTGCTGGGAAGCAGGGCTAGATCACACCAGTTGATCCATGTAACCGTGTGCAATGTAGAGAGCGCAGCGCGCTTGGCATCGGGAGTGGAGAGCCCTCTGTTTGGGAGCTGTTCTGTGTACTGCAGGGGGCTTGGCAAAGAGATATTTTGGGTTGGGTCCAGACCACTACCATAAAGCGATCATCTCAATGAAGCCAGTCACATGAATTTAACTCCTTAGTTTATATAAAAGTTATTTTTACACAATACTATAGTCTATTAAGTGTGCAATAGCATCTTGTCTTAAAAAACAATACACACCTTAATCAAATGTGACACAGAGACACACACTGTTGGAAAAATGGAACTGATAGACTCATTCGATACAGGGTTGAATGAACACTAACCTTCCATCTCTAAAAAACACGGTCTCCGTGTGTTGTGATAATGCAACGTGCAGTGAAGCGAGGTAAGCCTGACTCCGGGTTCTACCTATTGGATGCAAACAGCTACCCTCTCCGGATCAAGACAATGAAAACTGTCTCAAAGTCAAATGTCCCTTGCAAACCATTTCCTCACTTCCTTTTAGAACCACCAGTCACACAGCACCTGCCTTGCTCAGCATCTATTAAGAACCCACAAAGTGTTTGGGGGGACAAAATCACTCATGACACCATCTCAGGCCCCATAGGTCATGCTTCCATAGGGGAGAAGGACATGTCCACAGCTCACTAGCAAATGGGGGACAAGGTCCAAGCTGGGCTCAAGAGGGTGTGACCAGTTCTTCCAAGAGCGCAAAGGAAGGGACCTCTGGGGACAGCGGATCACCCTCCCCAAAGGACCCCGCCCCTCCCCCACACTTATGGTTCTTTTTCCTGCACCTTGTATGATTCCTCCATCATCGTGACTGTGATTGTCATTGATTTTTTTTTTAAGATTTATTTATTTATGTATACAAGCTGGGGTACAGGCCAGAGGTGCGGGGCAGTGAGAGGGTTCACCAGAGACAGAGTGGGGAGCAGAACAGGCAGATTGACTGAAATACACTGCTGAGGGGAGCAGTGGGCGAGGCAGGAGAGGTCTGCTGAGCCATGTGGGAATCTCCCCAACCAGGTGTCGAACCTGCACTGCAACTACCGACAGCTCCATAGCTCAGTGCTTAACCGCTGCGCCACCAGGGTGGCCCTGTCATTGATTATTTTTGTTTCCTTATGATTTTGTTCGTCTGCCTCCTTCACCAATCTGGAGACAGACTACACGAGAACAGAGAACGTTCTATCTCATCTACCCTCGAAACCGCTGGCACAGGCAGAGCCCAAACTGGAGATCACCAATTGCTCAGGGAGGGAAGACCACTGGAAAGGAAAGGAAGGAAGGCAAGAAGGAAGAAGAGCAGGTAAGTTGGGAAAAGCATTCCACAGAGGGAACAGTATAGACAAAGGCTCAGAGGAGTCACCAGGTAAATCATTTGTAGGGCCTAGTACAAAAGGAAAATGAGGGCCCCCTTGTTCAAATATTATTAAGACTGGTGGACTATGGGTATTTGGTGGTGTGTGCAAAGTGGTAACAACTAAGGGGGAAGGTTCTATACTTATTTTAAAAAAATTATTTATTTATGCATACAAGATCTGGGGTGCAGGCCAAGGGTGCAGGGAGTGAGAGGATTCCCCAGAGACAGAGTGGGGAGCAGAACAGGCAGATCTACTGAAATCCACTGCTGAGGGGAGCAGCGGGGAGACAGGAGAGGTCTGCTGCGCCATGTGGGAAGCTCCCTGGCCGGGAATCGAACTTGTGCTGCAGTGGCTGGTGATATCTTCATGGTGCTGAGACTTAACCCCTTGTGCCAACTGGGAGGCCCCCTGATTCTATACTTCTAATACACAAACAACTATGTAATATTACCTTAATAAATAACAATAAAATTAAAAGTATGCTAAGACAGCCAAGCAGCAAACGTGGCCCTAGTGCCTGTGGACTCAGTGTGGATGCCAGGCCTCCCGCCCTGAGGTGCACTCTGGGAGACAAGCAGGAGCCAGCCGCAGTCAGTAGGCCTTGCTCTGTGCTCATGTGGGTCCGATGAGGTGGTCAGCGTGTCCTCTCACCGTGTTTTCTGACATCGTTTTCCCAGAAAAGAACAGAGCTCCTCTAAGTGTGTTCTTCCAAATTCGATGTTGATGTTAAGAAATACTGCAGGATGAGGTGGCTCAGCTCAGGTTCCACAAAAAGCCTGGCTTGGCGAAGAGCTCAGGAAAACCCTGAGCAAGTCCCAAACAAAGCTGCAGTGTGTGGCGTCCTGGACCCACGCCTGCGAGCTGGCGGCAGAGGGGGGACCGCGTCTCTGCTCTGCCGGCTCGCTGCGTCCAGGCAAGCCCTCTGCGCCCGGCCCGGCCAACATGGCAATTTGTTAGCAGCCCACAGAGCCAGCTGCAGATCAGCGCTCTCTGATCCTTGGTGCTCAAACTTGTAATTTACAGGCTGTCTTGGAGGATAATTTTAATTAGGACTTACATGTTATGTTTGACTCCCAGCTGGGATCCCGAGTCATTTGCTAGGATCCGCCTGAAGGGCTCGGGTACTGGGGCAGCAGATGGGCTGTGACTACTCGGTGTGGGGAATGAATGGGTGTGGGCATGAGTGCATGTGAGTGTGAGTGCTTGCACACGCATCCACATGCCCTCCCAGGAGAGTTATATATATCTGAGCACGAAGAGAATGATTATTTTGCCTCTCTCTTTTTTAAATTTTTTAAAAGATTTATTTATGCATGCATGCAAGAGCTGGGGTGTAGGCCAGAGGTGTGTGTGTGTGGGGGTGAGAGACAGAGTGGGGAGCAGAACAGGCGCATCTACTGAAATACACTGCTGAGGGGAGCAGCAGAGAGACAGAAGAGGTCTGCTGGGTGACCCACATGGGGCGGCAGACCTCTCCTGCCTCACCCGCTGCTCCCCTCAGCAGTGTACTTCAGTGGATCTGCCTGTTCTGCTCCCCACTCTGTCTCTGGTGAATCCTCTCACCATCCCACACCTCTGGCCTACACCCCAGCTCTTGCATGCATAAATAAAAAAATCTTAAACAAATAAAAATATTATAACTCATGTTTCTAAATCCCGTGTTCTTTCCATGAAACCACATCGCCTCTCATGAGGGATGAAAAGGGGATAGAAGGAAAATGAAGAGTTAATTTCTTTCCCTTCAGTATACAGGAGTGCACTTAGCCCTGTCCGTGGGCCTGGTCCTAGCCTGGGCAGAGTCTCTGTCTCCTGGCAGCTTTTTCTACCTGTTCAATGCCAGAGAATCTACAGGCCATCAGACAGGCGTCTTGCCTTTTATGATCCAGAGTATTGGAAAATACGAAAGAATCACAATTACAGCAGAGTATGATTTCATGAAACATCTTTCACTACTTTCTGACATTGGAATTTTAGTCCTCCCCACCCTCTCCAGCAAACTATTGATTCCACATTCCCCTTCAATTCTTGAGACTATGCCTCCTTCTGCTCTTTTTCAAGGAACAAAAGAAAATGCCAGCCCCCTCCCCCTTCTCTCCCCTCCCCAACCCTAAGCTCAGAGGAGGAAACAAGAAGCATCTGTCTAGCTTGAGAGCAGGGGGTGATCCATTTGCTCTTCTTTGAGGCATTTTCTAATAAATACTCTGTATCTCACTCTGACACTTTTGCTGGAGAAGGGAAAATACTGAGACCTCAAGTCCAACTTTGGGTTGGCACCCCAGCTTTTCCGTGTTCCAGTGGTGTGACTTGGTGGAGTTATGTAAGCTCTTTAATTCTCAGTTTCCTGGCCAGTGAAAGAAGGACAACACCATCCAACATCTCTCCCCACTGGTGATGCAGGAATATTAAAATGCCCAACAATTGAACTTACAGAAATGTATCCAAAGGAAATCTGTAGGCAGGACACAAAAGCACAGGGACACTGCTTACAATATTGAGAAATTCCAAGCAATCTAATAGTTACCCATATGGAACTTAAGTAATTATGACACGTCCAAGTGTTGCAATGTGTAGGCATTTAAACGATGCAGTAGATCTCGGTTAAGTTAGCAATTTATCTGCTAGGTAATACTATTGTGTGTCTAGAGAAGACTCCTCATAGGCAATCTAAGAGTCTAGAGATAGTGGCTGAGTCTAAAGAATGGAGGAGGGTCTGGGAGAAAATGTTTCACTGAATAGCTTTTTGAATTGAAGTTTTTACCTTGTACCTACTGCACCTAAAAATGGCTTAATTTGTTAAAATAAATTTAAAAATATCAAATATGTGTCTGTATGCATAAAATCTTTTTAAAAATTTATTTATTTATGCATACAGAGGTGAGGGGTGGTGAGAGGATTCACCAGAGACAGAGTGGGGAGCAGAACAGGCGGATCCACTGAAGTACACTGCTGAGGGGAGCAGCAGGAAAGGCAGAAGAGGTATGCTGCGTCATGTGGGAAGCCCCCTGGCTGGGGATCGAACTTGTGCTGCAGTGGCTGCAGATAGCTTCATAGTGCTGAGACTTAACCCATTGCACCATCAGGGAGGCCCCTGTGTGCTTACAATCTTAAGCATTACCAGTAGCTGTCTTGCATGCCAGGTCACAGGGAATTTTATTTTCTTCTGTTATGCTTTTCTGATTTTCCTGATTGTTTGCCACAAATAGGCATAACTTATACTATTGAAATACAAAACAATATTTTTTTGCTTTAGAAAAAAAACCAATCTGCTTGCTCTAAACTCTTCAGCTTTTAAAAGCTTAGAATAATTGAGATGATTGTCTTGTTATTCTTTGTTGTATCAAAAATGACAACTTATCCTTTGTTGTATCACAAACTTATTGGCTTAAAATAATAATAAATATTTTTCATCTCAGAAAGTATCTCTGGGTCAAGATTTTAGTAGTCCATGGCCTAGCTAAATGGTTTTGCCTGGGATCTTTCAAGATGTTGCAGTTAAAAGTCTTGGCTGCAGTTATCTGAAGGTTTAACTACTGTTGACTATTAAAAATGGACCGTATTGGGCCTCCCTGGTGGCGCAAGGGGTTAAGTCTCAGCACTATGAAGCTATCCTCAGCCACAGCAGCACGAGTTCGATCCCTGGCCAGGGAGCTTCCCACATGGCGCAGCAGACCTCTCCCATCTTGCCTGCTGGTCCCCTCAGCAGTGTACTTCAGTCGATCTGCCTGTTCTGCTCCCCACTCTGTCTCTGGTGAATCCTTTCACCACCCCACACCTCTGGGCTACACCCCAGTTCTTGTACACATAAATAAATATATCTTTAAAAAAAACAGGCCTTACTTCCTGGCCACAAGATGTAGGCATGGGGGCCCTGGTATCCTTATGACTTGGCATCTGATTTGATCTGGATTGAGGATAATAAGAAGGAACAAGGCAGAAGCTGCACTTTCATTCCTGACTTGACCTCAGTATCTCAAGACATTCATTCCATAACACCCCAATGAGACATGTAGTCAACCCTGTTCAATGTGGAGGGGATGAGATTGAGGCCTGCCTACTAGCAGGCAAAGAGCACTGGGAGCCATTTTGGAGGCCAGTTAACTTCATTCTGTCTGTGAAGACTCTTCCCAAATCCGTTGAACACTGTCCAAATGAAAGGGAATGTGATGTTTTAGCCTTTCTCTTCCCTAGGAAGCATCTTGGCAGTAATGTCTAGCTTTTGCTTACTTGACTTCTCATGTCAGTCTTGGGTCTTCTCAGAGCCTTTTCTTTTTTTTCTTTTTTTAAAGATTTATTTATTTATACACACAAGCTGGGGTACAGGCCAGAGGTGTGGGGTGGCTAGAGGCTTCACCAGAGACAGAGTGGGGAGCAGAACAGGCAGATCAGAAATACACTGCTGAGGGGAGCAGCGGGCGAGGCAGGAGAGGTCTGCCTCACCATGTGGGATTCTCCCCGGCTGGGCGCTGAACTCTCATCACCGCTGCCGACAGCTCCACAGCACAGTGCTCAACCGCTGGCCACCAGAGAGTCCCCTCGGAGGCTTTTCTTTGAAGAAAGCTAAGTAACATGTAGAACAAAGCATGGCTTCAGGATCTCAAGATTCACTGTCTGTCCTCACACACCATCACTTCTCAACTTTATCAGAAAATTCTTCACTCTCACTGCTCCCCACACCACCTGACCACCTACCTGTTGATGTTTTGGAGCATCCATGGGAATGAAGAATGTATCAAGCTGTACCAGACTCAAATAACCAGGATTTTTTTTCAGGCGAGGACCAGTGCTGTACTCATCTCTGTACCCCAAAGGCTTGGCACAGTGCCTACTCAACAGCTGCTAAATAGTTGCGTGCTGATTTAAATGAACATAAGGAAACCATAATTTGAAAGTTAAGTCTGCTTCTGCTAAAAATAGTGAATGAAATCAGTGGCAAAAATAATCATTTGACCTCGCAAAGTCTTATCCCCGTGATCTGGTCCTACCCTCAATCCTGCCTCTGTCTACTCCCTACAGATCCTTAATTCCCATCCTCATCTCCTTGGGTCAGATCCTTGACTCAGCTGTATATTATTTATTTTATTTTGTGCAACTTACTTAATATCTCTGAGCTTCAGTTTTCTGATGTGTAAAATGAGAATAATGATACTTCCTCATAGAGTTGTTATAAAGCAGAAATTAAAGAATAATACATGGAGTGCCAGGAGTTTAGGAAAAGTTAAAGAAATATGACTTTCCTCTCTATTGTTTGTATTGTCATAAACTGAAGGCACATCTCATCTCATTGTGCGGCTTACTTCTGTCATTTCATGTGATTTTACAATCAATTTTGTAAGTTGTCACCTGATGGTCATAGCTACATTTTTTACTGACTACATAATATTTTGTCAACTATTTCTAATTACAGGACATTTGAGGTCTTTCAATACTGTTGTCATTGTAAATGACATGTCTTTTTGGACTTTTGCCACAGGATAACTTCCCAGAATTGAATTGATATTTTGTGTCCACAGGCAATTTGAGTTGAGAATTTTTTTTTTATTGATAGTTGAAGCTTAGATCTCATCTTCCCAATGGAGGTTTACATTCCTTGGAAACAGCAATTATATCTCATCCTCAGTGGGCAGTAGTATTTGAAAGTTAAAGACACACATTTTGGTACTAGACAGAGCTGAGTTTGAATTCTGTCTTGGCCATTGCTCAAAATTTAGCTTTCCCAATTGTAAAATAAAGATTTCTGGGGGCCTTCCTGCTGGTGCAACAGATTAAGTCTCAGCACTGTGTAGTTATCCACAGCCACTGCAGCACGAGTTCAATCCCTAGCCAGGGAGCTTCCCACATGGCACAGCAGACCTCTCTTGCCTCCCCCGCTGCTCCCCTCAACAGTGTATTTCAGTCGATCCACCTGTTCTGCTCCCCAGTCTATCTCTGGTGAATCCTTTCACCATCCCACACCTCTGTCCTACACCCCAGTTCTTATATGCATACGTAAATAAATCTTAAAAAAAAATTTCTCGTCTTAACCATTGTCTTAGGCCCCATGATATATTACTATATTATAAATCATCTTAAAGGTAAATGCCTCAAAATGGCAGCCATCATTTATTTAGCTCATTTATCTATAACTGCACTCAACAGGGAGAGCTCATCTCTCCTCCATGCAGTGTGAATTGAGGTGGTTTGGGGGATCCACTTTCAAAATGGTGCTCTCAGAGGGCTGGTGAGTTGGTTGGTGTTAGTCATCAATGGGGATCTCAGCTGGAGCTGTGGGCTGGGGTTCTTGGTTCTATTCCACATGAGTTGTATCATGGACTTCTTGGGTTTACTCACAAGGTTGGCTCGGTTCTAAGAGTCAGTGTCCCAATAACTACAGGTGGAAGCTATGTTTCTTTCTATGACCTAAGCCCAGGCATCGTCTAGTGCCCCTTTTATTGTCACAAAGCCACCTAGACTCAGACAGAGGGAATAGAGATTTAGGACTGGGCGAGTTTCAGATGATCTTTACTGCACTTATTTGGATCACCTTTCTCACCTCACAAGAATAATGAAGAGTATGTCTGCCCTGATATTTTGATTTCCCAATCATCCTTCTCTTTTACCAGTTCATAATCCACTCATTTGGTCAATCATGAAAAGTACTAGAAACAGACAACACTTTGTGGCATTGTTTAAACATAGCCCTTTTGTCTTGTGGTTGGGTCTTTCCAAACTGTCCTCTATGGCTTGGCCCCAAATAGTTTGTCTACAGCGTGAAAGAGGATGTTAGTGATAAGACAGGATGTGAACCTCACGTACTGTCAGTCAAACAGGTGGTTTTCACATGGGATGTTCCTGAGTTACCCAGTCCCAGCTGCAGAGATGCCAGCTGTAGAGCAGAACTTGCCTTTGTTCAACTGGTTGGGGTGGGGCTGGAAAGACCCATTGAAAGGGGCCCAGAGATAGGATGGCATTTGCCCAAGGTCACAGAGCCAGTTGATGTTACAGTCATAAATTAGAGCAGGGTTTCTCCACCCCAACGTGATTGACATCTGAATCAGACAATGCACAGTGCGGTCCTGTGCAGCATAAGATGTTTAGAAGCATCTCTGACCTCTACAGCCAAAGGCAATCAACTCCTACCTATCTGACAACTGAAAATGCCTCTAGACATGCTGCAATGGCTCTGTGTGCAAATACGGACACTGGATGAGGTAGTAGGCACGTGAGGGGGACACAATTCCAACCATGGCAACCCACTTTTGTGCTCTAGTCTTCTCTGTAGTATTCATCACTTCCTAGTATATAGTAGAATTCATTCCCAGAATAGTAGAATTCATTTACCTTCTCTACTGTCTGCCTCCATCCATACCTGTAAGCTCCATAAAGGCCGGAAAGTCTGTTTGCTTCGTTGTGTATCTCACTGCCAAGTGCTCAGTACACATTTGCTGGATGAAAACAAGGAAACAAAGTCAGGTCAAATCCTCGCCTCTTTCTTTCCAGCTTTTGACGCATTGCTGAGGCTCAGTGTAAATACATCAAGAGACTCCCCAGGCAAGCACAACCTTAAAGATCTCTAGGGATTACCCAGGGTAAATCTCTCACTTTGCTGATGAGAAACTGAGTCACAGAGGCAGCAAATGTCTGGTTCAATAACATAGCAGGGACAGGATCCAGATGTCCTCTTTCCCGGCACTTCGAGCCACCATCTTTATTACATCTTTATTTCCAGTAACCAGGCTTTTCCATGAGGACATTTTAAAAGCAATCACCTTCTTTGTGTTTGAGCAGTGACAGGTGGGTGCACGGTTCTGTTTGCTCTAGAGAAACCAAGCTGATCAGGACATCAAAGGTGTTGGTTGTACCTGACGGGCTGGTCTAACAAGTCTATGATATTTAGGATGTCAATATATTTTAAAAGGTGATAAATCAACCCCATTAATTTTGGCCATTTATGAAGACATGTTCCTGTTTAAGAGGCTCTCTATTATGGTTCTGGACCTAGAATTGTTCAGTCTAGACTTCTCAACAGGGCAAGAGCTCACAAGGTCCTCCACCTGTCGAGACATTGGAGGGAAGGGGGCAACAATCTCTAGCTAGAGCTGGAAGCACCTGGTATAGTAACTGGCATGGAGTAGACGCTCCAAAGACCTGTAAGTCAGCGGAATGTACCTGAATGTACGTTTATTTTTTATTTTTATTTTTTTAAGATTCATTTTAATTTATTTATGCGCACAAGAACTGGGGTGTAGGTCAGAGGTGTGTGTGTGTGGGGGGGAGGTAAGGATTCACCAGAGACAGAGTGGGGAGAGGAACACAGGCAGATCTGCTGAAATCCACTGCTGAGGGGAGCAGGAGGTGAGGCATGAGAGGTCTGCTGTGCCATGTGTGTCAGCTCCCTGGTCAGGGATCAGGGATCAAACTCGTGCTGCAGTGGCTGGCAATAGCCTGATAGCTCTGAGGCTTTAATCCTTGTGCCATCAGGGAGGCTCTGAATGTAAGTTTAAGCAAAAAACAACTAAAATGAGTAAAAGTTAAATGTTTTACCTACTTCTTATAATCTAGTGGTTACAATTATAGACACTAAAACCAGCTGAGAAATCTTGAACAAACCACTGAAGCTTTTAGTGCCTTGGTTTCCTCATCTATGAAGTGGGAATAATAACAGTACTGACATTGTAGGTTGTTGTAAGACTTCAGTGTGGCAACCCACAAAAATCACTTGGACAGTGTGTGCCACTTAAAGTTCTGCGCAAGCTTTGCTGTATTTTTTTTAGTTTATCTTTTCATTTATTCAATTGTGTATTAACATGTATTTACATGTAATAAGTCTTATTTGCATTTCCAAGCCCTGTCCCAAGTATTGAGGATATAAAAGGACAAAGACTTGTTCCCTGAGCCCTAATGATGTGGTGTTATAATAATCAAGGGTCCACAGAGCCATGGACTGGTGGGCACATGGGGGAGGGGCTTCCATGCACATGCATATTTTTCCAAGTTGGAGAACCAATATTTGCTCAGAGCGATGCCCCCAGATAGATTGAGGACGGTCACTGATACACATGGCAATAGACACAAAGTCAAGAGACAAATATGGCCTTCTTGTATCCTGGAGGTCTGTGGGTGGTGCATTCATGGAAAAAGGGATGACCACACACAAGCACATAGAAGTTAGGAGAAATGGAAGTGAAAGCGTAATGATTTTGAGACATATTGTTTCCTTTGGCTTCCGGGAAAAGAAACAAACTGAAGAATTGAGCAAGTTTTCTTGTGATTTGACTCTATGAAGCTGCTTTGGGGTCAAACAGCCCTGGGTGTAGGTCAGAGGTGTGGGGTACAGGGTGAGAGGATTCACCAGAGACAGAGTGGGGAGAAGAACAGGCAGATCTACTGAAATACACTGCTGAGGGGAGCAGCGGGCGAGAGAGGAGAGGTCTGCTGTGCCATGGGGGTTAAATTTTGGCTCTGTCACTTACCAGTTGTTGAGAAGTTGGGCAAGTTTTAATCTCTTTGAAATGCAAAATGCAAAATTATAACTCATGAAGTGATATTTTTTGTCATCAGTACAGCATCTGACTACTATAGATTAATGGATCATATTGTTTGTTCACCACAATTCACTTTCTCCCCATTTTTGCCCATAATCTACCTGTATGTATTCTTCTGTGCTCTATGACTTTGGGTTTAGCAGTGAACAACAACCTGTGGGAAGGTAATGTATTTCCAGCCTGATCATAATCTTTAAACACATGTGCCAGGTTTGGAGAGGACTCCTCTGTTCTTACCCTGGGCTGTGAGAGCAACTCATCCATCAGCTCACATCTGGGAACCAGCTCACACACTGAAGTATTCGAGCCATAGCTAAACTGCACACCAGCAAGAAAGTAAATTTTCAATTGCTGAAAGCTGGGGGACATTTGTTGCTGCAGCAAAAGCTAACTAGTTCACTGACACATAATTCTTTCTTACCAACAACAAATACACCTAGAGCTTACAGTGGACTACGTGAGGGTATTAAGGCTACAACATTGAACTGCTCAAAAACACTTCAGATATAGAGACAGAAGGATGGAATTACATAGGTGTAGGAAGAAGCTGATGGAAGTGTGTGTGCCAAATGCAACCAACAGCACACCAGTTCATGTCTTCTTTCTTTGGGCAGAAGGATCATGAGTTGAGTTCTGGCCAAAGAAATGCGCATGGATGTGACAGGAACCACTTCCTGTTCCAACTCATTATCACTTCTCTATGTTCCTTTCCCCTTGAGGCTGATGGCATGGTGATTTCCAAAGCAGTTGGAGACTACTATTAAAGATATAGAGGTGTTATCAGCCTAGAGCCTGGAAGGACTGCCTCTTCACTTGAGGATATAAAAGGACAAAGTCTTGTTCCCTGAGCCCTAATGATGTGGTGTTATAATAATCAAGGATCCACAGAGCCATGGAATGGTGGGCACATGGCGGGAGGGCTTCCATGCACATGCATATTTTTCCAAGTTGGAGAACCAATATTTGCTTCTATCTTCAACAGTTACTTTCAAAGATGAAAATGATCAGACATGAGTTGCAGCAGTGAAAAGAGACTTGATAAGGCAACTGCTGATGGAAGGCAACATGCTGGGTTCCCTTAAAATTTGTACATTGGAGACTGGGTCTTTAATGGGATAATGGGGTGGGGAAGAGTTGGGGTTCAGAAGAGTCAGGGAAGTAAGAAATTACAAAAAGCAGGAAGGAGGTACTTGGTCCATGTTAAATCCATTTGGGCTTGCTCAGTGGCACGGGTGAAGTTAGTGTCCTACCTGCATTAGAGGCTGGGAGATAGGGGCCAGGTCTTCAGGTATTGTTATATGTTACATTATGTTATATGTTATATGTTCTGTTTTATATGTTCTGTTATATTTTATGTTATATGTTACATGGTATGATATAAAGCACGTAGAGCAGACAATTAAGTCAATTCTTTCAGCATCTTTGAGTTTTTTCAGGTAGTTACTTGAAGGAGGTGAAGGACATCCCACAGGTGTGTCCTCTGTTTGTTCAGGTCTTTATGGGCTAAGAGGGGACTGGTTGAAAAGAGGCTCAGCATGTGCTGGCTGGAGTTTGGGGGTGGGGAGAATCTTTGTCATCACCCCTGCTGGGTTTCATCCCAAGAAATGCTAACACAGATGGGTAGAAGTTGAGAGTCCAGGCACTGATAATTCTTTTTTATAAATTGTGTGTGTGTTTTTTTAAATTGGGTTAACATTGGTTTAACAACACTGTATATAATTTAGGGGTACAGGCTCGCTCCTTCTCAGATACTTGTTACCTTCCTACACCATCACCAAAGCTCCCATAACTCTCTACCGAAGTCCAATGACCCCTCCTCCTCTGTGCTATCCACTCCCATTTCCCCCTTTGCTAGAATCAACTCTACAGTATAAGTACTGATAACTCCTAACAAGTGTTTATCAAAAGCTTACTATGTGAGGGCCTCCCTGGTGGCATAGTGGTTAAGCTAAGCGCTGCACTGTGGAGCTGTCAGCGGTGGCAACGCGAGTTCGATGCCCGGCTGGGGAGATTCCCACATGGCGTAGCAGACCTCTCCTGCTCACCCGCTGCTCCCCTAAGCAGTGTATTTCCATCCATCTGCCTGTTCTGCTCCCCACTCTGTCTCTGGTGAATTCTCTTGCTGCCCCACACCTCTGGCCTGTACCCCAGCTTGTATGCATAAATAAATAAATCTTTAAAAAAAAAGAGCTTGCTATGTGAGAAAAGTAAAGAGCTTACTATGTGCCAAACACTGTACCATAGTCTACTCTCACAAAGCGCTATTCAGTCTTCTTTATAACTTTGAAATAGATTTTATTCTTCTATTATAGTCTATTTCATTATTAATATAAAATATATAAATATTAATAATCGATATTATTATATTCTGTATCCCATAGAAATAGATGTTATGATTTAAGTCATATATATATTATATATATAATATATATATATATATATAAGTTCCATATATATATATAGACAAGTTGAAGATCAGTGTGGTTAATAACTTAGATTTGATTATGCGACTTTCAAATATCAGAAGCAGATTGGAACCAGATCATTTTGGCTCTGAATTCAGTGTCCTGATCACACAGCATTGATTCACTGTGTTCAGCAATTGAGAAAGACATGGAAGTGCCAGGCAGTCCATTTTGACCTGAGACCCAAGTACAAATATTTAGGTCATTTAAAGGAAAAGAGTCTACAATCTACTTCTCCAGGGACCTTGGGGCCTGAGGGACCACTGAGTCCATCTGTAAGGTATAGAGCAGTCAAACAAGACAAGATGGTGACCCCCCAAATCAGAACCGGACAAGTAGCGAGTGAGACTTGGTGAAAAGTGACAACATGCGCCTGTAATGACTGGTCAATGTTTAATCAAGAATCTGAGTCTGAGAGTTCACAGGAGATTATTCTCCTCGCTTCCCTTAACTGAGTACCTTTGAAGTAATCCTAACTTCTCCCCAAACAGAGAATGACATCGCTGTATTTCAATGGGTTGAGGCCAGTGGGCATACAGGGCAGGGGCACATCCAGAAAACGAAGTATGCTGGAGACATACACGGTAAAGGAAAGCGACACTAGGAGTGAAGAAATCTATTTCTGGTCTTTTTTTTTTTTTTTTTTTAGATTTTTTATTTATTTATGCATACAAGCTGGGGTACAGGCCAGAGGCGTGGGGTGGTGAGAGGGTTCACCAGAGACAGAGTGGGGAGCAGCACAGGCAGATCAAAGAAAATACACTGCTGAGGGGAGCAGCGGGCGAGGCAGGAGAGGTCTGCCGCACCATGTGGGAATCTCCCTGGCTGGGTGTCGAACTCGCGTCGCTGCTGCCGACAGCTCCACAGCTCCACAGCTCCACAGCACAGTGCTTAACCGCTGCACCACCAGGGAGGCCCTCTATTTCTGGTCTTGACCTGGCCTGTAACTAGCTGTGTCACCTTGGGCAGGTCAGGTTCACCTCCAAAGCCCACGCACAGATAGGAGGTTGGTTAGACATTTTCTGTGGTCCCTTCTAGCCATGAAAGTCTGGTCACTGGCAGTTGTTCTTCTGTTACAGAGAGTAATCTCCATAAAAGGGGGAAAGGACTCTAGGTTCCTTGCCCCACCTAAGCAGCGAGGGGAAACTAGGAGAGGACTTGGGGAACTTAAAGTAGACACATGGAGCAGAGAGATGTGTGAGGAAGGTGTGCTTCTTCTCAGCTTTGGACTTGGGCTTGGGACCTGAGGACATGGAAGGAAACGTGAAGTCGAGACATGTGGAGACACTTAGAAGAGACATGGGTGAGAGCCCCATGGGGAGGCTTTAACTTGATTTGTATTTTGATTTTGCTCCTTGTCATCCCAGACTTGTTTGGTCCCTCCTGCCCCTTTCTTCTGGTTCGCGCCTAGAAGTTACCCAAGACTTATGGCAAGTGTTTGAGCCTCAGTGGACCCCCTTTGGGCCAATCGTGTTTAATTGGGCATTTACTCATCCCCTCATGAGTAAATGGGTAACTCTGGGTGTTTTATTGGAAAACTGCAAACTTCTGTTTCTATGTACATTAATTCTATTAAAGTCCTCTTCTATTAATGATCTTACGCACTGGGAGTATGATTTTTCTTTTTGTTGCAGATACCAAAACCAACTTAGAGCATGAAGGCTTAGGTGTTTTGGGGTCTCCTCAGTCTGCACACTAACACGTCTAGGTCCGTTTCCATGGGATCAGATCTTTCTAGTAGGTTGCCCCTCCCCGCAGCAGGAAAGATGAAATGTAATATGTGATCTGTCTTACATATATCGGTTAAAACCTACTCAGAATCAAAATGTTGCAAACTAAAAGGGCTAGATGTGATCATCTTCTTGGATCTTCTAAGTATACAGATAAGGAAACAGAATGGAAGCTCTGAAAAGATAAAGTCACACAGCTCTGTCCTAGCAAAACTAGCAACTAAGGTCCTGCTTTCTGATGCTGAGCATGGGGTTTATTCCAAAAAAGCCCACTGCCTAGGGACTAGAGAAGGAGTAGAAGGGAATGGGCATTTGCTGAGCACTTATTTGCAAGTCTACAAATATTTAACATGTTTTATTGAAGAACTGCCATGTGTTGGGCCCTAGGGGTAGAGACATGAGCAAGACAGACAAGGTCTCTTCTTGGTGCTCACATTCCAGAGGGGGTATGGAAATAGCCACTAAACATAAATAAATAAGGAATTTATTTATGGTATTACTATCCAGAAAATATGCAGATATTCACCAAGAAAATAATAGGACTGCCAACTGACCACACATTTATTGATACAGTATATGAGCTAGACAGGGCCCACCTCCCAGAGTTTATCTTACCTCCCAAGCATGCCAGGGGGAAGGAGCTATTATTTTCGTTGTTCAGATGAGGAACTGAGACTCAGACTTGTCCTAGGTCACCTAACTGGTGAAAGTTCATTCGAGGTCCCGACTCAGTTCTCTTTCTGGCCCCAAACCATGCCTTGCTTCATTGTGTCTTGCATTGAGTTTATTTTTAATGGCCACATATTTATTTTTATATATTTGTAGATAGTTAATGAATATGTCTATAAATACGTACATATATAGACAAAATAATGTTGCTGGTTGAGATTAGGGATTTGATCAATGGTAGCTTGCACTCATCTTTGTGTATTGGAGTCATATTCAGTATTCAGTGTCTCTTTTGAAGAATCTCACTTGAGTGAAAGGCAAGTCACTTAGTCTGTGGGTAGATGCTATAGCTATGATCCAGATATTTCCCTTGCTTGCAACAAACTGACATGGGGTTAGAGGATGGACAACCTAAGTAATCCTAGAATACTAAATCACCTGGTCCAGGATGAAATTCAACAAAGATCTACTTAAATTCTCCTGACCTGGCAGGTAAGCTCTGGAACATGGCCTTTAGCACAGATTTCTGGCCAGCACTATTCAGGTTGTTTTGAAAAATTTGCCCAGAGTATGTGAGTTTTCTTATTCCCGGGTATTAGTAAGGTTCCTGTTCTTTCCTACAAAGAAAGTTCTTCATCTAATCAGTCTAGGTAAATAAATCAGAATGTTTTGTCATCTAATATCTACATTTCTGATGGATTAAGAATTTCAGAGTTAAAAAATGTAACTGTTAAAACAAGTAGAAGAAAAATCTGAAGTGTTCTTTTTTTAAGATGCCCTTCCAACAACTGAAATCTCAACTCGAACTGGCAGAGGCACCCAGTGGTCATTGATTAACACAGTCAGTTTCTAATCCCTTCCTCTTATGTTCCTTTTGCAATAGAATTTGAAAAAAAAAAAAAAATCTTGCTATCTCTGCCTCACTTGCAGCTGGCAGGAGTCATATGACACTGCTGTTCAATGACTCTGGATGTCTGCCCAAGGCTGCTGGTAAAACTTTGCTTTTCTGGTCAGACATAGTCAGACCAGACATGGTCAGACAGACATGGTCAATGCTGTTCCTGTCTTTTTTTTTTTTTTTTTTTTTGCCTTTAACAATAGATGTGATGCCTGAAGTTGCAACAGTCACCTGAAAGCTGCAAAACTCAGTATCAATATCAAGTAGCCTCTAGATTACTCATAGGAGAGATTTAAACGCTTATCTGTTTAAATCACTGTTAATAGGATTTTTGTTACCTGCAGCTGAAAGCACTCCTAAAAGTTACCACTGTCTTTTTATAAAGTGAAGTGATATAGTTTATAACATTATATAGGTTTCAGTTGTACAGACTTATAAAACAACATCTGTATATATTACATTGTGATCATCAACATAGTTCAGTTTCCATCCATCACCACACAACTGACCACTGTTTTTTTTAAAGATTTATTTATTTATGCATACAAGCTGGGTACAGACCAGAGGTGTGGGGCAGCAAGAGGGTTCACCAGAGACAGAGTGGGGAGCAGAACAGGCAGATCGACAGAAACACACTGCTGAGGGGAGCAGTGGGTGAGGCAAGAGAGGTCTGCCGCACCATGTGGGAATCTCCCCAGCCTAGGGTTGAACTCGCATGGCTGCTGCCGACAGCTCCACAGCCCAGTGCCTAACCGCTGTGCCACCAGGGAGGCCCACAACTGCCCACTTTTACGCAACTTACCCTCCACCAGTCTCCTGTCTCTTTTGGTCACCACTAATTTACTTCCTCAGTTCATATTCTCTGTAGATCCACCCATGTTGTTGCAAATGTCAAGAGTTTATCTTTTATTTAAGTAACTGAATAGTATTCTACTCTGTATCTACATACATACACACTTACATACCAACCACATCTTCTTTACCCACTCATCCATTGATGGGCAACCACTATCTTAAACAACAAAGAAATGCATTCTTTTTCACTAAGAGAAATGATATCTTCTTTCATCTCTTGTTTAGGACTAAGTTTTTGCTGTGGTTCCCCAAAGTCTTGCTTTCACACGCTATTGTTTGGACCTGGATCTAGTCTCTCAGCAACTTTCAAGTATATACTACAGTCTTGTTAAATACGTAGTCACCATGAGCACATTGAAGGTCCCTAGAATTTATTAATCTTCTAACTGAAAGTTTATACCTTTGGCTGACATCTCCCCAATTCTCACACCTCCCTATCTCTGGTAACTACCATGTGGTCTGTTTCTGCATGTTTATCTTTTAAAAGATTCCACCTGTCAGTGATAGTGCACAATTGTGTCTGACTTATCTCACTATAATACCCTAGGGTCCATCCATGTTGTTGCGAGTAGCAGGCTTTCTTTCTTTTTTATGACTGTAATATTCCTCATGTATATATCATTCATCTATTCATCCATTGACTGACACTAAGGTTGTTTATGTGTCTTGGTTATTGTGAATAATGCTACAATGAACAAGAGAATGCAGATATTTTCAGATTCCTTTTTCATTTCCTTTGGATATATACCCAGAAGTGGGATTGCTGATTCTATGGTAGCTCTATTTTTAACATTTTGAGTCACCTTCACACCACTTTTTACCAACTTATACTCCCACCAACTGTGAACCATAGTTTTCCTTTTCTCCACATTCTAGCAGGCATTTTGTTATCTTTTGTCTTTTTGATGATAGCCATTCTAACAGGTGTGAGCTGATATCTCATTGTGATTTTGATTTGCATTTCCGATAAGAAGGGTTTTATACTACTGAATTTAAACATAGTTTTGATCAAAGTTCATAAGATTCTCAAAAAGTGGCTGGGTTTAGTACACCAGCAATCCAAGGACTGGTGTGGGGAGACATAGTATAGTAGCTCATTTAAGCACAACACCTTCTGAAGTAAAAGTCCCCCATTTACTAATGAGAACATTGAGACTTTGATAATGATTACAAGAATATCAGACACAACACAAATGAGGCACCCAGAATCATCAAACCTGCCCAGGTTGTAAGACCAGGGAAAGTCCAGAAGAGACTAAGGAGACAATGACTAAATGTAATGTGATATTGTGGATGGGATCTTTCCATTGGAAAAGGAAATTGGTGGAAAAACTGGCAAAATCCACACCAAGTCTGAGGGTTAGTTAATAGTGATATACCAATGTCATCTTTTTGGTTTTGATAAAGGTAATGGGACCTGGATGAAGGGTACAAAGGATCCCCTATACTATCTGTTCAACTTTCTGAAAATCTAAAGCTATTCCAAAACAAAAAGTATTTAAAACATTTGTCCAGTGTGACATTTCCTTAAACAATTAAAATTAGTATTGCCATGAGATCCAGCAATTTCAGATAGATACCCAAAATAACTGAAAGCAGATCTTAAGGAGATATTTATATATCATATTCATAGCAGCCCTATTCATAAAAGTCAAATGGTGGAAGAACTGAAGTGTAGGCCAGGGGTGCAGGGTGTAAGAGGGTTCACCAGAGACAGAGTGGGGAGCAGAACAGGCAAATCTACTGAAGTACACTGCTGAGGGGAGCTACAGGCAAGGCAGGAGAGGTCTGCTGCGCCATGTGGGCCACCTCCCTGGCTGGGGGTCAAACTCATGCTGCAGTGGCTGGTGACAGTTTGATAGCACTGAGACTTTAACCCCTGTGCCACCAGGGAGGCCCCAAATCACATTCCTTGCAATGCCTTACATTGGGACACTGAGAGGCCAGCGATGTTGCATGTGGTTCCAGAATACCCAGTTCACTGAGATCCCACACTCTCTCCCTCTGCTGCCTGGAATACAATCAGTGCTGGCTTCACTTCACCTTGGAGCAAGATAGCTGCAGGGGACCAAGGTAAGTGGACTTGGTGTCACTTCTGGGTTCTGCCACTTGCTGCCAGTCTGACCAGTGAAGACCAGTGAGTTGGCCAGTCTGACTAGATGAATGAGAATCAGAACAAAGCCTCAGCTGCAGGCTGTTCAGAGGCAAGGCCTCCTTACTCAGTCACACCAGGGAGGTTGCTGTGAGGGCTGGTGACACGGTGGCCAGAATCCCACCAGGAGGAGAAGCAACCTGGGTTATTCCATGAAGAGGAAAAAGCAGGGTCAGAAGTCAAAAATGGAGAATAGTTGAGTCCTTAACAAGGCTATTCTAGGAGGTAAAACAAAACAAATGAGATGGGATAGTGTCAGGTAGCTAAGGTGGGCAAAGAGAAATCTGAGTCTGAATGACGTAAAGTGGGAGGGACCAGCTAGGATGGTGCAGGATCTAGAAGGAGGAACGGAGGCTTATTCCGGAGAGGTGACTGAGAGTAAGGTCAAGTGGGTGAATTACTGGGTAGATATTGGGAAGAGAACTCAGAAGTTCTCACTTCTCAGTAAATAGTGGTGGGGCCCATCTTACCACTATTTGGGCCAGTACGGTGAGGGAGAAAGCAGCGGACTAAGACTCAAATGAGAGGTTTACAGAGAACATTCTGAAAAGCAGTGACCCCTGCCTCTTTCTGCCCCCATAAATGTTGACTCCTCAGAGTTTGATCCTGGGTCCCCTCACTGGAAACTCTCCCTGCTGGGTGAGCGCGCCCGTGTATAACGCATCCAGTGCACATGCTGAGGTCTGCCCCGCTGGGCGCTCCAGCCAAGACCTCTCCCAAGCACCGGGCACCTGGTGTCACCTGCCTCTTGTGCTTCATGTAGAATCCAAAGATTTGCTCGACTCAGCCTACGATCAAGGATGCCCCATTCTCCATCACTTTTGCATCTTTTCCTGAATCCTACCATGTGAGGCACAAAATAAATCACCCCACACCCTTCTGCGTTCTACTAGGCTGGGAAATAATCAAATATGCATCAGATAGATGATAACATAGATGATGGGAGAAAAGAGCTGGAAAAAAGTTTAATAATATCATATTCGACCTCCTACTTACCTAGGAGAAACCCAGGGAAATCCAGTAACTGGCCAATTGGCTTCAAACATCACCTACTAGAGCAAAGGAGGTTCAGGGAAGAAAGGAGGTCAGTTAGGAAATGACAAAAGAAGGCATAGCAGACAAAGGTATGCGGATTTAAGTTCTGCCTTCTCCACTGAAAGAGATAATATTAGGTCTTCTCAGTGCATTGAAGGAGAGGCCCTTACAGAGAGAAGTTGACATGAAAATGTCTCTTCCAAAAGCAGCTTCCACGCAGCTCCGGAGTCACTTCTATGAAATCAACCTTCTGCCAAAAGACACATTTGGGGGTAGCAGATCTTTGCTCTCCTCCACCACCCCCAAGCCCCCAAATCAGACACCTGGCACTCATCCACAGTTCCTCCCTCCTCTCTCCCATGGACTTGCTCATCTGTTGGTTTTGTTTTCCTAAAAGCTCTTGGCATTCACCCCTTTCTCTCCATCCCCTAGGCAACTGCTGGGGTTCAGGCCCTCAGTGGTTCTCACCAGAACTTCTGCTGCCACTTGTCAATGGTTCTCCTTGCTTCTGGTCAGGTGCCCCGACACCATTCTTTGCAGGACAGTCGCTGTGATCTTTCTACCAACTGAGACAGCTGAGTCTTAGCCCTAGTCACTTAGCAAGGCTGAATTACTCAGCGTGGAATTCCAGGCCTCTCGGGTTCTGCTCCGCCTAACCTTTTAGCATTTTCAAAACAGTGATTTTAGACTCTAGCCATACCGAGCCACTTACAGTTTGTCATACTCCACCAGTGTACATGTTCACTCAAGTACCCCACTCCCATTCTCCTCGCTGGCAAACTGGCAAACACCAACCTATTTTTGGAGTTTCAGCTCAGTCTGCCTGCGCCTATTCCCCCAACCCCGCCCCCAACCCCGCCCCCTCCTCTGGGAGCCTTCTCAGCCTGTCAGATAGATGCCTCCAGCACACTGGGTCCCTGCCTTCCTCACGCTGCTATCACGAGAGCCAGGATGTCCTTCCTTTCTTCTCTCATTGCTTCTACGTGCATGGACTGAGCCGATCCTGGGAATGCAAGCGTGAGCAGCAGACACGCCACTCCTGACCCAGTAGAAAGTGAGACCTGGACCTGTTTGCCTGTCTGACTCAATGTACCTCTGTTGAATGACTGATGATCTCAGTTTCCGGTGCCTCCAGACCTTTGCCCTAGCTATGCCCTGGGCATGGAAAAGTCTCATCTGCAGGCCTGGCTTCTCGATGGTCAGAGAGCTATGGGGATTCAGGGATTGGGACATGCCCAGCACATAGTGAATGGATGCATCTTCTGGATAAGGAAGGGGATGTTAGAAGGGGAAGGACTTGTCATGAGCATGACAAAATCTATAATTAAAGAATTAGTTACAGGTCCAATCCTCAACAGCCGTGGGAATTATAGCTACAGAATGGAGGGTAGCAGCTTAAAAGCAATCACACAGCTAATAGAGGAGGTGAAGTGTGATGAGCAGGGAGGCAGCTTGCTGACCTCATAGCAAGGGGCTATCTGCTCTCAAAAATGGAGCGACTGACAAATAAAACACAAGCCCTTCTTGTTTTTCCCCACCTCTATTCTGAAATAGCACAGAATTATTTAGGAAACAAAATATCACAGGTGGTAAAGAAATATTTGGGTTTAAAGAATATTTGGGTTTTAATGGCTCCATCTTCATGTGAGTTTCCTTTTTTCTATTAAAAGAAATACTTTACATTTAAGAAGACTTGGCCTCCTTGGTGGCACAAGGGGTAAATTCTCAGTACCATGAAGCTTTCAGCAGCCACTGCAGCATGAGTTCGATCCCTGGCCAGGGAGCTTCCCACATGACACAGCAGACCTCTCCTGTCTCCCCTGCTGCTCCCCTCAGCGGTGTGGGTGTGTTTCTGTCGACTTGCCTGTTCTGCTCCCCACTCTGTCTGTGGTGAATCCTCTCACCCCCCCCCCCACACCTCTGGCCTACACCCCAGCTCTTGTATGCATAAATAAATAAATGTTAAAAAATAAAACAATAAAAAATAAATTTAAGAAGACCTACTATGAAGTGAATATTTTTAAGATAAAAATATTAAAAAATAAACATTTATTTTTCCTATCAACCATATATATGTATACACACATATACATGCCTAAAAGTATATGTGAATTTAGCTAATATTTATGAAATTATTTCCGGCTGATAAAAAATTGGTTTTCTTTTGTATTCTGTATTTTTCTACATATTCTAATTTTTGCAATGTGCAAATATCACTTTCACAAGAAGAAAAAAAATTACAAAAGCAATTGGAAGTAACTGATTAATTTCGGATAGTAAAGTTCTTTTCTTTGATTTTTTTCTGAACATTTTATTTTGAAAGAGGAAATATAAAAAAGAAAAATGTGAATTTAAGCAAGGATCCAAAGAGGGCAGGCAAAGTCAAGGTCAAGGTTGAGTGAGTCCTGGGTCAAGGTGTCTTTTCGGCTAGGAGCGGACCCAGGGCGGACAGCTAACAGGAAGGCTCTGGCAGCCTGGGTCAAGGACCGAGGAGCCGAGTGGCGACGACTTGGGAAGCGGGGCCTCTCCTGGCCCGCGGGCACCCAGCCGAGGACGCTCCCGCAGTCGCCTGCGGCTGGCCCTGGAGAGCGTGAAGCACTGTAAGGGCGGGTTCTCCCAGTCCCTTTGGTATGCAGAGTTTCCTCAACCTGAACCCCAGTCTCTGACGGCTCCTCGCTGGGAGCAGGCACAAACAGCATCCCTGGTTACAATGAATATGTTAAGCAGGCAGCACACAGCAGCAAGGAAGAACATCTAGTCCTTCAAGAGAGAGCTGTTCACGTCGCGAAGAGCTCACCCGAATAGGAGAAATTGAATGATAGCAGGGGTAGGGCGCGGCCCTTGGGTGGGCTGAAATGATAGGGGACCAAAGAGGTAACTGGGGTGGGGGTAGGGCAGCCTTGCTTCCAGGCTATTGAAACCATCCATTGGCGCATCAACTATTCAGGGGCCGTGTCGTCTCCTTCTTTGGTCCGTGTCCACCTGAATTCGACTTTCGGACCTCCTCCTCCTCGCCTAGCAGGACACCCCCTCCTAAGTGCTCAATAAACGTTGAATTGAACTGGGGCAACTCCAGGGCTTTGGCGGAGGAAAGCCAGATAAACACACACCACGCTGGAGGCCGGTCTTCTCAGGAGAGCCGGTTGGGCATTCAGGGGGTTCTTTTAATACTCCCGCGTGGAGGGAGCAGAGCATAACACCCCTTGGGACCTTGAGGTTTGCCAACCTCAGTCCTTGGGGACAGCTGCAGATGTCCAAGCAGGTGGGAAGGTGAAGGTGTGCGCGCCCCTCTCCCCAGGGCGCGGATGCTGGTACCCAAGAGGCGCTGGGACACTGGGGGCGCATCTGGCCAGGGGTCTTCAGTGCGAGGTGACGCATCCAGAGCCCGTGGTCCTTCTCTTTCACTGAACTCGCCTTTCCCATCTGGCAAGTGGGGAGACTCCCTGGACGCGGGGGGTGGGGAGGAGGGCAGAGAGCTGGACTGCGCGAGGCGCGGCGCGCACTCGAGCGGGCATCTGCGCGGGGTCAGCCAGGGTGGCTGGCAGCCCTGGCGCGAGCGCGGCGAGGACCCCAGGCAGCCCCGCGCCGAGCGCGCCTGCCCCGCGGCGGCCCGGGCCCGCCCAGCTGCCCCGCGCGGCCCTCGGCGGCTCGGTGCCCGGCCGGCCCGGGCCACGGCGGCGGGCTGCGCGGCGGGCGCGCGGGGGCCGAGGACGCACGCGGCGGGCCGGGCGGCGCGCTTCCCCTCCCCCGCGGCCCGGAGCGCGAGCCGCCGTGACGTCACGGGCCGCCCGCCAGCCCCGCGCTCCGCCGGGCAGAGCGCGTGCGGCCGCCGAGCACATGGGCCCGCGGGCCGGCGGGGCAGGGGCGCCCGGAACCGGGCGAACCGCGAGGGGCCGCGAGCCGCGGTGGGCCCGCCACCCGCTGGCACCCCCCGGCGTGGATTTCTGCGCGGAAAGGATGTCTGCAGCCCGGTGACCTGCGGGGACGCGGCCGGGTTACCTTCCAGTAAGTTAGAATTCTGTCTTCTGCATTTCTGGAAACTCGCGAGTCTGGCCTTGGGGGGTTGGGATGCCCGAGGGACTTTCGGATTCCCGGGTGTGTGAACCGCGCACTTTCTCATCACCAGAGACTGGCCGTGAGTTTGGAGAGGGGGAGGGGAGAGGCTGACATCAAATGGGCTCAGAAGTCATTCTGGGTATATGCGCTTGGGCAGAGGTGTGTTTCTTGATCTCTAAAATAGACCCCCTCCAGTCAGTACCGATTTGGGGTCGCAGGCAGCGTGTGGGGACCCCCTTTTCGAAACTGGAAGTCTATGAACCGTATGATGCTCCCTTCATCCTCTGGCCAGCTCCCTAGCCCCCTTCCCCGGAGGTGATTCCGAAAACTCAGCAACTCTGTTTTTTTAACTTTCTCTGCTTTTGCATTGCACTTACAGGTTTGCGGGGTGTCCACCTCCCACCCCACCACCATCTCGTGATTTTTTGGGAGGGCTTGTTGATTTAATTAGTTTAGCCCTCCCGGGCCCAGTGTGCTCTTACTTAGGCCAGTGTTTGTGGTCTGGGCGTGGACTTTCAGGAAGGGCAGCAGGAGGCTGCCTGGTGTGTGGCTGCACCGTGAGTTTGCTGATAGTTTGCAAGTATGGGGTATTCTCTTCATTCCAGCCCTTGACTTTGGACCCTTCTGGAAGGTGAGAGAAGAGGGAATCACTTGTGAGGGTTCTCAGGGAGAAAAGGGCGAGGTTTTGGTGGTTTTTTGGTCTTATGTTTTCCCCAAACAGGCTGGCAGCCCCCGGCTCCCGCCCCCTCCCACCCATCACGCACTCAGGGAGTCGTGCCCTGGAGCATGGAGATAGCGTGTTTGTGCGTGGTGGGTGGGCGGGGACTCTGAGGACCTAGGGATGTTGCAGGCCTATTTTGCATACTGGTGGTGACAAGTTGAGACTTGTTCACTAGACAGTCCCGTGGTCACAGCGAACCTTACTAAAGTCCTTTTCAGCAGAGAAGGGAGCTGTAGGGAGCCTCCGAATCTTAAGTGCAAGTTGCTGAGAGATTTATGAGAAGACCTTCCTGGGAGCAGCTGAAAGGCAAGGCTCCATCGCTGGGCAGGCCCAGTCTCCGCTGTGTGGGAAGGGTTACATCTAGGAGGTGAGTGCCTCGTGGTCTGAGGCCTTGGCACAAGGGCCCGGATGGAATTCCAGGCAGGTCCCGGGCAGATCCCCTGCAACCGCAGTGCTGGGTCCGGTGGCTCCCTGGAGGGCTTGTTAGGTGGTGGAATTGAGTGTTTTGTCTGCTGAGGGTGACTTTCTGGTGTTGCTGCTTTACCTACCTCGAGTGCAGAAGGTGGCACAGACCAGGCTTCTCTGGAAAAGCAGAGAAATCAGTTTCTTTTTCTGGCTGGTTTTTCTTTTTCTCCCTCTCCTCTGTCCCCGCCCACACGCTGTCCCATTTGGATTTGCTCTTTCGGTCCAAGGCTGGAGCTTTTCCGGGCTGGCAAGAGGGACTTCTTTTTTTTTTTTTTCGGTTCTGAAATATCTGATTCCCGCCTGTCCACCTCCCACCCCCAACACCCACACGCTGGCTTTGTGATCTCCGCTTCGAAGGCCCAGTGGGTCCTCACTGTCTGTGTCCAGGCCTCCCTCGAGCCTCGCTCTTTCTCCCCGGTGTAGCTGCAGGCAGGGAGGCTGGCTGGGTTCGAACTCGTGTTTGTCATGCCTGGGGCCTTCTGCCTGCTGGGGATAGACAGTCTCCTTGGAGTCTGCTAGACTCTGAGACACCCTTCCTTTCTTCCTCTTTGTGTGTCCCCAAATTTGGTCAGACCAAAGGCTGATGGCCTCTTGCCTAGGGAAGCCGAGCACCTTGACCGGTTGGTATTTGCTGGTCAGTGTTCCTTGGAGAGGTAGCCCAGGGGGTGCTAATGGCTGTGCTTCCCGGTCTGTATGCGTGTGTGTGTGTGTGTGTGTGTGTGTGTGTGTGTTTTAGATGTCAGGTGCTCTCCTGGAGGCTTGGACTTTTATTCTGCATTACCTTTCATTGTCTGCTGAGGACATGGCTTCTCTCTGGTTTTTCTCTCTGGATGCTGCTTTATGCACCCCTTAAAAGACCACGACCCCCACTTTACATACCTAGTGTCTGCCAGGGATAGTTGTCCCAATATGGGGACAAGCAGCAATCTGGAGTAATTTTGATTTGTAAGTGCCCCCGGCGGCACTCCGCAGCGTCCCCCGGGAGGTCTCGGGAATTCTGGGGCTGTGCAGGAGAAAAGCCACTAAACTGGGTCTGTCACGGGCACCTCCCTTGTCTCTTCTGCTGTTCTGGCCCCAAGTAACCTAAGGAACCAACAGCAGTAACGATTAGCGTAGTATCTGTAATCATATTGAAAGCATACTTCATGCCAAACGTGTTCTTCGTATTTTATGCTCCCTGCAAACCCATGAGGCAGTTTTAATAAAATAATAAAATGTCTAGCAGCAGTGGGCCAGCCTCTGTTCGGCTTTAGCTCTATCATCGCATTTAATCTTGCAGCAATAGGATTTTTATTGTTATTTCACAGATGAGGAGCCTACAGCTCAGAGTGGTTATATCTGTCCCCCAGGACACACAGCTGGGGAGCAGAGGCGCCTTCGGGATTTTTAGACTGGGACTGGCTGATGCCCTGAAGTCAGAAGCCCAGGTCAGAAGGCTGTGACAAGTGAAGGATGCTTCTTGACCCAGAGCAGGGGAACTGAACGTCCCCTACTCCACCCTACCGGGGTGCAGATAGAACCCCAACACGCCAGCACGGGCACCGCTCTGGCTCTGGGTGCCCATGTGTTCTGCCTCATGTTGCCGGCTGCTAAATGTGGGTCTGAGAAGCCTCGGGCAGGGGCTACGTGCCCAGAAAATCTTGAACCGGGGGTCTGGGGGAGAGGCCTCTGGGGTCGGGCAGGACCATGGATAGATCAGGAGCTTCTCTTGGCACAGAATCTAAAGACATTTGCAAAGGGCTGCATCCAGCCATCCTGCCTGGCTCTGTGACCAGGGCTTAATTACTCTCAGCCTTCGCAGCCAATAGGAGCTAGAACTCTGCAAGTGGTCACATCCTGCCCCACCCCCAACCGTTCTGAGTACCTGCCCGTATCCTGGGTGTGTTGAGGTTCCAACAATACAGAGATTATGGTGGCCCCTCTCTCAACCCTCTCACTAAAACCAAGATTTCCATACTGGAGGAATATTATTTATAATTATTTCTTTATTTTAAAATACTATTTATTTTTTAAGGTGTATTTTAAAAAGATTGTTTATTTAAAAAATATTTATTTTATCTATTTATGCATACAATAGCTGGGGTGTAGGCCAGAGGTGTGGGGTGGTGAGAGGATTCACCAGAGACAGAGTGGGGAGCAGAACAGGCGGATCTACTGAAATACACTGCTGAGGGGAGCTACAGGCGAGGCAGGAGAGGTCTGCTGCGCCATGTGGGAAGCTCCCTGGTTGGGGACCAAACTCGTGCCACGGTGGTTGCGGATAGCTTGATAACGCCTAGACTTAACCCCTGTGCCACCAGGGAGGCCCTCATTTGTTTTTTAGTTGCAGAATCCGGAATTGTTTTTCTTTTATTTTCTCTTCCTCTTACTTTTTTTGGGGCAGCTAAGGGATGTTATTTTGCCAGTGACTGATGGGTCAGCTGAGCCCCAGGATTACTTGGTTACCTGCTTCTTTTTCCTCGTGGACAGTCAACTTGACAATGGCGGTGGGAGGTAGTCATCTCCTCGCCGCAGCCGCTGTACACAGCCCTGGTTCTCTGTGGAGTGGGGTGTCTGGCGAGATCTGCTTTGTTTGCGAGGAGACTTGCTGCGCTGTCGACTCATGGGCTTAGCCGGGAAACAGCCCGCGGAGGTGAGAAGCCCAGGCTTGTCCTTGAGGAAAGGAAGGACACCGAAGAAAGAGAAGGAAACCCATCAGGCAGCTGAAGGCATCTGGAGTCTGTTAGAGGCAGCCCAGAGCTGGGCGACTCTGGGGAGAAGATCTCCCCTCTCCAAGCCTCAGTTTCCTCATCTATCCAATGGGCCTGATCAAACCCCAGCTTTCTCGAGAGCTGTGAGCAGGAAATAGGGGATGGACAGCTGGGGTTAGCAGAGTTTCAGCTCCCAGTGAGCCTTCATAAAGGTGAGCTGATAGCGCTGTTATAGTGATTGGGTTTTATTACTTCCTGTGACTGCTTGGAGAAGTGGTTTCTGAATATGTTTTGTTGTGCAAAGGTAACATTCTGGTTACCTAGATCATAGATAGCAGTGTCTCCAGGAGATTTCCTTGCAAATATCTGAAAGAAACCCAGGTTAAGCTAAACAAGAAAGAGGTGAGGATGCAGACAAGCTGCAGAAGCGAGTGGAGTCTCAGGAAGGCCAGGAATGAGGGCGTGTCCCTGGGGACCTGGTGGCCTGGGCAAGTCGGTGGCTTCAGCTCTGCACCTCTCTGCTCAGCTGTGCACAGAGACAGTAGTTTCTCTCTCCTAGAGCTGGGGCACCTAGCACAGAGGAAGTAAGTGCCTGGAGACTTAAGAGCAATTGTTATGATTTCTCGTTCTCCAGGACGTTCTTTCCTGGTAAATTAGCCCCAGCATTTTCTTTTTTTTTTTAAAGATTTATTTATTTTTGCACTCAAGCTGGGGTACAGGCCAGTGGCGTGGGGCGGCGAAAGGGTTCACCAGAGACAGAGTGGGGAGCAGAACAGGCAGATCAATGGAAGTACACTGCTGAGGAGAGGTCTGCCGCACCATGTGGGAATCTCCCTGGCTGGGTGTCGAACTCACGTCACAGCTGCTGACAGCTCTACAGCGCAGCGCTTAACCGCTGCGCCACCAGGGAGGCCAGCCCCAGCATTTTCTATTTTGTTCAAGACTACTTGCTTGATTCATTTGTTTAACCGAGGGCGATAATGGTGGCAGTGCTAGTCACTGTTCAAGTTGCTGGAGGTTCAGCAGGAAGAAACAACACAGAAATTCCTGCCCTCCAGCAGCTTCCATTCTAGACAAAGCCACACAGTGGGGACAGGGCGGTCCCTGGATGGAGTTGGGGAATGGATAGAAGCAATGCAAGCAATAACCACCCCAAATCCAGTGCAGTGTGGCTCCAGCACACGGCTCATACATATGAGGTGCTTAGCACAGGGCCTGGCATGGGGTAGTTGCTATATTTATTTTACTTTATTTTCTTTCGGTAGCTGCTTCATATAAAGGCATCTCCTCCCCCCCCCCCCCAACCATTTCCCGTCTTGGGTTTTATTTTTCTCCACATTATGGACTGAATATTTGTGTCCCTCCAAAATGCACCTGTTAAATTTCCAAACACCCAGGACATGGTATTTGCAGATGGGGCTTTGGGAGCTATTTAGGTTAGATGAGGTTATGGGGGGGGGGGTGGCGGCTTATGATGGGATTAGTTTCCTTACAAAATAGCGGAGAGATTTTTGTGGGTCAGAAGTCCACTGCTTGTAAGCCAAGAAAAGAGCTCTCAGAAGAACCTCAGTTGGCCTGAACCTTGATCTTGGCCTTCCAGTTTCCAGAACTATAAGAAATAAATTTCTGTTGTTTCAGCTGTCCAGTCATAGTATTTCCTTTTTTTTTTTTGCAAGCAGGAGTAAACTATGGCAGGGTTCATCATTCCCTGACATACCTGTCTTCCCCCATGAAATTGTAAACAATGTAAGACTGAGGGCTTACCGCCATTGATTCAACAAATATTTATTGTGTGCCTACTCTGTGCCAGCTCTGCTCCTGTACTGTTGGGCATGCAGAAAGGAACAAAAACAGTTTCTCACGGTGCTTGCATGATAGCTGGGATAAATAGGTAAGGAACAGTAGCCATAATAATAGTAAGGACAATACTGTGTGTCAGTGGGCTGAGTGCTCTAGGGGAGCTAGTGGAGCAGGGAGCTGGACGGCTAGGGGTGGGGGGCGATGTTTATTTGGCTGCCTCCTCTAAGAAGCTGACACTGGAGCAGCCTTGAGTGAGGTGAAGTAGTTCTAGAGGATGATGTTTCAGGCCCTGGGAAAAGCAGGAAAGGCTGAGGGCGGGAGTGGCCAGGTTGATGGCGCAATGCCAGAAGAATGAGGTGCAGTGACTAGAGCAAGGAGGCGGAGGTGGGGGGGAAGCCGGAGCTGTGAGCGGGCGCATCCCGTAAAGATTTAGGACCTTTTTAGGGACTTTGTCTTGAACTCAGTCAAACCATTGCAGGGTTTCTGACAGGAAACCTACTGGATCTGATTTAGCTTTGAAAATGATGGGATCGGAGTCCTGCTGGATCAGTCTGTTGAGATCAGCTCTGGGTCAGAAACCAGGGCAAACCGGCCAGGCAAGCAGGTGTTGGGGTCCAGGCCAGGGCCACAAGCAACAGGCTTCTGGATTGTTCCTTGGCTGTGTGTCCCCCGATGCCGGAAGCTGCTGTCTGATGGCCTGGGGGCCTTCAGTGTATCCTGCGAGTGAGCCGTGAGTGGGCACCTCCATTCCTGGCTTCCACACGCTCCCAGGATGAGGAGAGGCCCGTTGCCAGTGATAGCTGCAGCAGGGAGGGGACAGGTGGAAATGTGCAGGTGTTGGAGTCCCCTCCCCGTAGGGCATGGGGAGGGAGGCCCCTGGCTCAGCCAGGGCTGGCACTCTGGGGGCTGAGAGGCTAGGGGGCTGGACCTGGGGCCCCTGCCGAGGGGGAGGAGGTGATGGGGCTGGAGTGGCAGCGAGGTTGGAGGTGGGCAACACCTGGCCACTTGGCTGGAGGCGCAGGACTCTCCAGAGCCCGAATGACCAGCCAGAAGCTCTTTAAATGGATCTTGCATCCTCTGGGCACTTTCCGAGGATGGTAACCCAGGAGCAGCTCCCCGTGTTTACAGTCAGAAAGATGACACATGCACAGAGGGGGTGAGTTGGAGGAGGAGATGTCTGCGTCTGGGAATCCAGGTCCTTGATGGACAGAACTGCGACTAGAGAAATGAAGTTTATCTTTACAAACCTGGGAGGAAAGTCTATAAAAGATACATGTTATTCCAGGAGTTAAATACAATCACTGTTGTGTCTTTATTATTTTTTTAAAAAATGGCTATCATTATGGTGTGCATCTCGACATGCTGACTTGCTGGCATCATCAGCATTCCTGAGTATTGTCACATACACTTTGTACATGGCATTTTTTTTTTATTGCGTAGATAACATTTCTGCTCAGTGAATGTTTCATTGTTTACTTAATCATTAAGTATCTTGAGTTGGGTGCTTAGCTCTGTTATTGACTATATATGTCACATTGTCTATTTTTTAGTTGTTTTTTTTTTAATCAATCTCTAGTCCTAGGATTATTGCATCATAGCATTTCAGCACTTTAAAAACTGTAGGTAAATATTGTGGCTCATGGGCTTTGCACTGAAGTCACATTTGCTCTCTTCTGGGGAGATGGGTATATGTCTTGCTGTCAGGGATCATGTGTGGAGAGTAGATGTTACATAATTGACAGTTGCTTATACACACCATGAGTACCTGGATTTGTTTTTTGTTCTACTTCGTTTAATTTATTTAGCAGATATTTGGGGAATGCCACTTGTGTTCCAAACACTGTTCTTGACATTGGATATTCAGTCACGATCAAAGCAGCTAAGGTACTAGTTCTTAGGGTGCTTATTGCTTCGTGGGAAAGACAAAGAAGCAAACTTATAAAAAAGTAAGAACAGTATTGTAAGATCGGAAAATAAATGAGCTAGAATAATATGGGAGGATCACGTGTGTGTGTGTGTGTGTGTGTGTGTGTGTGTGTGTGTGTGTGTGTGTGTGGTGGGGGGATTAGCACTGACACCCTGCCCAAGGAACTGGCATTTGAGAGACTCGGGATGTGAGTAATTCAATCCTGAAGAGCTAAGTACAGATAGGAAAGATTGATAAATACGACTATATGCTAAAGAGAAAACACATCTAAACAAAGAAAGCTATAATACTAATGAATAAAGAGTTCCAAAAGTCAGTAACAAGTCAGACAACCTCAGAACATAGTAGGTGTGACATATGCGCAAGCAGATCTCAAAAGAAAAAAGCAAAATGAATGCTACCTGTGAAAAGATTTTGAATCTCGGGTTTTAGGTGGTCTGGTGTACAGAGAGCAGAACTCACCCTTCTAGAAACCCTGTCTGGCTGGATGTGTTGGGTCAATGCATCCAGCTGCCTCTTCCAGGTATAACCCACCTCAGGCCCCTCCCCCTGCACCTCCAGCCCTTCCCCCGCCCTCAGCTTCTAGCCCCACCCATTTGCTTTCTGACCTGGCAGTTTTGCCTTTTCCATGGAGATAGAATCATAGGGCTGCATCGGTTCTTTGCCTTCTGCCATGTAGCATCTGCTGTTTGGTGGTTTTAATGTTGACTAACTGTCCTGAGCTAGAATATACCACTGCTTTTCTAAGAGGTGGACATTTTATATCATTTAATTTCTGGGGCGGGTAACGTAAGTTGACAATACTGTGTCGGTTCCAAGAGTACATTTTCTCACCACACTCACCACCCAGTGCCCTGGGTACCACAGTTTCTTTAGCCGTCCTCCAGTGGAAAGGCATTTGGGGTACATTTTTCATATGTATTTTTAAAAACGATTTATTTATGCATACAAGCTGGGGTGTAGGCCAGAGGTGTGGGAGGTGAGAGGATTCACCAGAGACAGAGTGGGGAGCAAAACAGGCTGATCGACTGAAATACACTACTGAGGGGAGCAGCAGGGAGACAGGAGAGGTCTGCTGCGCCATGTGGGAATCTCCCTGACCGAGAATCGAACTCAGGCTGCAGTGGTTCTGGACAGCTTCATAGTGCTGCGCTTAACCCGTTGTGCCACCAGGGAGGCCCACATTTTTCATACTTTAAAATGTGCCTCAGGTGACTCAGGTCACTCAGGTCTCAGTGAGACTGGCACACAGCCCTCCAGTCAGCTAGTGTGTGCATGCTTGCGTGAGGTGGGTGGAGAGGCCAACGGCTAGCTGGCTTAGGGTATACAAGGGTTGATTGGTGGTGCTGGTCACCTGGAACCTGTATGATGTTGCGCTAGTTAAGAATGAAAATAAATAAAAGTTCGGACAACAACTGCAACAGCAACAGGAAATGGCAGGAAGGACCTAGACCGAAGTCCTTGTTATCCTGGAGGGTAGAGGTACCAAACGGGGCTGGTTTTGGGGTCCAGGGTTACTTTAGCTTTCGTGCTTTTATTTATTTATTTATTATTAAGATTTTATCTTTGCATTGAAGAGCTGAGGTGTAGCCAGAGGTTCAGGAGGCGAGAGGATTCACCAGAGACAGAGTGGGGAGCAGAACAGGCCGGTCTAATGAAATACACTGCTGAGGGGAGCAGTGGGCGAGACAGGAGAGGTCTGCTGCGCCATGTTGGTCAACTTCCTGGCCGGGGATTGACCTCAGGCCTTCGTGGTGGGCCATTGGGCCGTTGCAGCGATAGCCCTGAGACTCAACTCCTAGGCCACTAGGGAGGCCCCAGCTTTCATGCTTTTAAAAAGAAGAGTCTACACACACACCCCTATATATCCACCTACCTACCTTCCTACCCTACTGATCAACCATCCGTCTATCTATCTCACTGGCACATTTTGTAAATATGTGGAACAGAAAACAGATTGGGAGCACAAGTAACAAGTTCATGCTTTAAAATTTTAAGTCTTTAAATTTCTTTTAAACAATAGTTTGAGGGAAGAAGATACCAGCCCCAGGGGCCAGCCTGTGTGAAGGACCCAAGGCAGGGAAAAGTTTGGGGGTGGACATAGTATTAGGCAACTCTGGTGGAGTGGACCTCCTGGAGCCAAGACACAGGGTGGGCAATGCCAGTCAGAGAGGGCTTGGAGGGGGCCCAGGCTTTGTGGGCTGCTGGGAATGGGGGCGATTGGGTTGACCTTTTTTCTGCCAAGACAGTGGGTTGGGTGTTAGAAGTCGCTGCTGCATTGCACCATTGAGAAAAGAGACCTGGCCCCAGCTCCAGCAGTGGAGAGCAGAGAAGAGCTTGGGGCTCTTGTTTGTTTTGGAGATACCAAGAACTTCTGCTAGGAGGGCAAAGTTGAAGAGGGCCTAGGGGGAGAGAAGCAGCAGCCTGGGGCCTTCCAACCCTGCTGAGGCTCTTGCACTTTATCCTGGGGGATATAGGAGGCTCTGGAAGGTTTGAACAGGGGCAGGGATGAGATTACAGGGGCATTTCAGAAATATCCGTCCACATGTGGCATCGCCAGCCAGCCTGCAGTTTCTGAGAAACATTCTGGTTACTGTACCCGAGAACACATCAGTTACCCTTCTGTTGAATGCTTGGCTTTTCCTATTTTTCTAAAGCAAATCAGAAAAAGGTCCTCTGAGTGGTAAGTCCCCTGGAATTTATGGGAGAGCAGTTGTCAGAGACAGAGGCCCCTTCCGGCATGTATTGTGACTGGGCTTATTACGGAGTCTCACTTTATTAATGATTCATCAAGCGCAGCCAGTCACGGCCTTGGGGTCAGAGTAGCCAGTCAACCCACCGAGAGATCTCAGAAAGCGATCACAGCTATCCCCAGGGTGTGGGGCTTTCTGCAAAACAGTCAAGTGCATTTGGTCCATGGAAAACCCATGTGGCGTCCATCAAGCCTGGTCTGGCCTGGCTGCACTCAGGCCCACCCACTGGGGCCATGTTCCTCCCTCCTGTGGTTTCCAGTTTTCCTCGCGCCCCCCCCCCCCCCCTGCCTCTTGCTTCCTCTCAGGGCCCCTGGAACAGATGGACTCCCCCAACTCCTGCTAGGCTTCCAGGCTGGCCTCAGGACCCTCTCGTTTCCTGGAAACATTCCCTGCATACTTGTTCCTTGAAAAAGGAAAAGCAAAAGCTTTTGAAAAAAGTCGAAGTGCCAGAGGTCAGAGGTCACTCTTTCAGTCCTTGTAAATGTATGGATGTGTCTTACCACCTGGCTTAGCCCGGAAAGGTTGCAAAGGTTGCATTTCTCCGTAGCTGAGGCCTCTGGCCCCTAGCCTGGGATGGTGCAGACCTGACATCCTGGCACCGGCTCACTGTGCCTCCTGAGCCACCCACCCCCACCTGTTGGTCCTCCCACCTGGTTACCCTCCTATCCCCTTCCACACCCCACCAGTGTGAACTTTGAAAAAGATGAAGTAGATCCTGAAACTCAGTGACTTTAAAGCTTCCCGGGATTGGTTCCAGTACCTGGTGCATAATATGACCCCATAGTGGGAACACAGCCCTCACCTGCCCTACAGGTGGAGTGTGTCTGCCCGGTGGGCACCTGTAGTTGAATCAGAAGTAAGTCTTGTCTGGTTCGAAGTCGCTGGGGCTTGACTAAGGGAGGTTTGCAATGATGTGATTCTCCTAAAGGCTTGGTGTCTGCAGATTCATTTCTGACATTCCCAAGCATGGGAAGAAAGTCTTACGGGGTAGGTTTTCAATTCCTTGTGCCACTTCCTTTTCTAACCAGTTTCTGCACATGCTGTATGACTCAGCCGAGGGATCGCCTCTTCCGGAAAGAAAGCACTCCGTCTGCCCCCCAGACTGAGAGTGACCAGCCCCCTTGAAGCACCTGCCCTGAGTTTTCAGAGATTCCACCCTATTATACTGTGTGGCAGCCCGTCCTTTCGGGGCTTGCAAACGTAGCTGCCTTGGAGGGTGAGTGGTTTTATAACTGCACTAGGTGCACCCTAAGGAACACAGAGGTTGCGGCCTCCCTGGTGGCGCAAGGGGTTGTCTCAGCACTATGAAGCTACAGGCAGCCACTGCAGCACGAGTTCAATCCCTGGCCAAGGAACTGACACACATGGTGCAGCAGACCTCTCCTGTCTTGCCGGCTGCACCCCTCGGCTGTGTATTTCTGTAGATCTACCTTTTGTGCTCCCCACTTGGTCTCTAGTGAATCCTCTCACCCCCACACACCCCAGCTTGTATGCATAAATAAATAAATCTTAAAAAAAAGAATACAGAGGGTGGGAAGTGTGTGTGCCCAGCCTGTCCCTAGTCTAAGGGGCGGCTGCTCTTAGATCCAACAAGCCCCCCCTCCCCTGCTTGCCGGATCTTCCATCTTTTAAAAAGAAACTAAATATATTTTTTAAAAAATATGTAAAGTCTCCCAATTTTCAAATGTTTCAATTCAGATGTATAAAGAACGTGTGTAGGTCAAACCCAATATGTGGGGGCCAGTTGTGGCCCCCAGGTGGGCAGCTTGCAACCCTGCTTATGGCTCTCTCCCATCACACCAGCTGCAGGTCTGACCTGCTTCTCTGTGCTCTAGGTGCCCAGCAGGGGCTGCCAGCAGCGTGGTGCACTCTGCTTAAGTTCATTGTGCCCTTCAGTGCTGCACCTGGACAGCTGACTCCAGGAGAACTGGGCATTAGCATTGTCCCTCCCAGCAGAGTTGTTTGCATGTACTGTTACCCTGCCTTGCTTCAGTCCCTGATGAGCCTTGGAGATGACTGTGTGCCTGGAAAAGTAATTATTTCCTAGAGTGGAGACTGCTGTTTTCCCTTTCCCCTTCCCTCTCCGCCCCCTCAGTACAAGTTGCCTTTAATTTAGGGAAAGCCAGTCCCTTTGATTCCTGCTGGGCTCGGAGGTGTTGGTCTGCTGTTATGAAGTCTTGGTGGTTTCCTGTGGGCTCTTTGACTTTTGCAACCCCCCCCCCCCATTGCTGATTTCCATCAGAAAAACAGATTGTCCTTCTTGTAGAGTGAGCCATCAGGCCAAATCAGCTAAAGAAACAAGCTGATTGCTATGGTGATAACAGTCCCACCCGTGTGGTGTAGCTTTCCCGTCTTGCTGTCTCTGAACATCTTGGAGGGCAAATCTGGTAAGGACCTGGCCGGGAACTAGAGCAGCTTAATCTGTGCCTGGAACTGAACTAGCCTCTAGGGGAATAAAAAAGAACCATGGATTTCACCTTATTTATTTATTTTGTTATTTTTCATTGAAGTAGTGGTGCATTATAGCATGGTTTGAGTTCCAGGTGTGCATCTTTGGATAGCAACATCTGTATAGACTCTTTCAAGTTCACCCCCAAAAGTCTAGTCTCTATCTTTCCCTGCAGTTGGACACTGTTACCCCCCTATATCCCTTCCCTCCTGGTAACCACTAATTTGATCTCATAGTCTAAGAGTCCATTTTTTTTTTTTATTTCGTTGACTTCTCTGTTTCTTTACCACGTGTGGGTAAAATCATACGGTGTTTGTAGTTCTCTGTCTGCCTTGGCTCTCTGCACAGAGGACCCTCGAGGTTCCTCTGTGTTGTTGCAGATGCAGAGTGCACCTGCGTTTATAGCTGAGCAGTGTTCAGAACAATGAATTTTATAGTCTGGCAGATCCACTCCTTGCCTTTGAGACGATGCAGCATGAGAGCAAAGGACTGGCGATGCTAGCAAAGCGCTCACGTCAGCATAGTGCAGCGTGATGTCCTTGGTATTGTCAGTAGCGATAATAAAGAGACTTCATGGAGATGCTCAGCCCTGACTCTGCACCAGGGAGGTACATTCTGTCACCAGCACTCACTGGGTGCTCAAGAGCAGACCTTGTGCTAGACTCACGGCTCGGCTCGCTTGGGGACCCCTCTCCCCTGAGAGCCCTGGAGGGGCAGAGAAGTAGTGTTTGCACGTGGTGCTGAAGCAGTGAGGTAGTGGTTCTCAGGGATGGACCAGGAGTGCAGGGAACCGGGAGTGGGGGCTGGGGGCTGGCTTGGGAGCTCAGAGGCCTCAGGTGGGCCTCGGGGATAGCTTGGCTGAGATCCGGGTGTTCTGGGAGCCTTCTTCGAAGGGGAGGCCAGCCTGGGACAGGACTAGTGGGCAGGGCTGGTAGGGTGGGCCTAGGAGGAGAGGAGTTTGCCCCTCTTCCTCTCTCCTCTCTGAATGAGCACACTAATTTGTGCCCCTGATGTGCAGTGATGATAACAGTAGGCTTCTCACAGCCCAGGTACGCTGTGGGGGCCCTGTGCCCCAGGTAATGCTCAGCGCTGTCTTCAGGGGTGGGGTCCACCTTCAACTCTGGTTTTCAGATGGGTTCAAACAGGCTCGGAGAGGAGAGCTGCTGTGCCCACGTCCACGCGGCTATTAAAAAGGCAGCTTAGGGCAGAGTGCCCAGACCAGTCATTAACCAATCCATTAACCCCAGATATCTGGGAAATGGAAGCTCGAACACTTTCCCCAGATGTGATTTCTCTCTTTCCCCCACTACTTCCTTCTCCCCTCTCCCCTTTGTACCGGAAAAGGGCAGGGAAGTTTTGACTTTGACTGCAACTTTTAGGTATCAGAACTTAAATGTCTGCACCTCAATTAAGTCACCTCTGGACCGCGATGGAGAGAGACGGAAAAAGGGAAAGATGGAAGTAGTCATTGTCTAGGTGATGTCAGTTATAGGTAAGGGGCTTACGGTTTTTATTTTTCTGTGTTGTTTACCTGATTTAACTACAAACAGAAATGGGTGGTGAGTCAGGGGGTTAATGAACAGATGACAGCGAAGCTTCGTGGACTTTAGGAAACCTCTCAGTCTGTGGTCTCTGGTGCAGCGTTCTCTCTCCTCCCCTCCCCATCTCCCCTGAATGACAGCAGAGAAGGGTGCCAACTTCATTTGCCCTGGCAAGTGGCTTCGTGGTCAGATCTTAGGGTCATGTGGGGGAAGGGGACGATGGGGAAAAGGGCAGGTGGGGAAGGGGACAGTGGAGGAAGGGGACGGTGGCTGCCAGGAGCTGCTTTGTGTCCCTGCCTGGGTCACTGGTCTCCTCAGGTGAGCGCCACGCATCTGGTTTGAACCTCAGCTCTGCCTCTAAGAAGCGTGACCTTCAGATCTCCATGCCTCAGTTTCTGCATCTGTAACATGGGTTGCTGACGGCCTCAGGGCTCAGCACTCCCTGCTCACACGAGTAAATGCCCAGGCCTCAGCGCGCCGCCCGACGTGGCAGTGAGCACCTGGCTTTGCCTTCGCCCCCAGTGTCTGCGCTTTCTGGGAACAGATCAGCCCAGTGATCTTTGTGTCACTCTCACATGTCCATTAGGTTCTCCCTGCTGCACGCTCGTTCTGCTGAAACCTTGGTCAGAGCTGGTCGGATGCTCTCCCCGGCTTCTTCGGGAGTTGTGCTTCCTGCAGAAGCAAACACTTGGGTGTGACGGAATCGGTGAGCGCGCCTCTGCGGTTGGTCCATCACGCCCTGTTGATTCCTACGTGAGATCTGACAGCTGACAGCTTCGGAGGCCTAACAGAGAATACCTGGGAGAAACCACCCCACCCCCGCTCGGGAACCAGGACGAGACCAGCGATTGTTGGCTCAAACTGCCTCTTTCTAGTCTCCCCACTTCACCCAGCTCACCTAGTGCTCTCCCTCAGAGGTAATGATTATCCTGAGTTAGGGTGTTGATGACAGCCTTGCTTTCCAGAGAGCCTGTGGTGTGTGCACTTACCTGCCACTTGGCCTGGCACTGGCAGCGGGCTGGTCTGCCTCGCCTTGTCCGCTTCTCCAGGTGGAATCTGCTCCTCGGTGTGAACGGCCCACAGTTACGTGTCCATTCTCCAGAGGCATGCGAGTAGGTTTTGCTGCACAAACAGCTGTTGTGAGCCCCTCGTGAGCCCGGTCACACGTGCCAGCGTTGACAAGTGTGTGAGGACCCGATGATGCTTCTGGATTTTTTTGGAATCACAGATTCTCCACAAAGTGCAAGATACTTTTTTGCCAAGCAGCTCATCCTCACCCCCAATCCGAGATGAAATGCTTCTGGTGTGGGGCTCCGAACGCAGCTGCTGGGATGGAATGGCCCCTCTTGCCTCTGCGACTCCCTGTGTGACTGACTTCATCATGCAGCAGACTTAATCTCTCACCTGAGTTTTGTCAGCTGTGAACTGAGGATAAAGGCCTGGACTGTGAATGTTTTCATGAGCTCCCGCATGCAGTGTGATTACCTGGGGGAGAGGGAGCTCATAGGCAGAGTGGGAACTCCCTGCTGTTGGCCTTGTTCTCTGTTGCTGTTTAAGGGTCAATAATGCTCCTCTCTCCCTCCCCCCTAAAGCTGGGACAGACACTGATGCCCAGAGGGGAACAGTGACTTGGAGAAGCTCACCCAGTGGCAGTGTTTGTTTGTTTTTTTAAAAGATTTATTTATTTATACATACAAGCTGGGGTACAGGCCAGAGGCGTGGGGTGGCGAGAGGGTTCACCAGAGACAGAGTGGGGAGCAGAACAGGCAGGTCAGAAGTACACTGCTGAGGGGGGAGCAGCGGGCGAGGCAGGAGAGGTCTGCTGTACCATGTGGGATTCTCCCCGGCTGGGGGTCGAACTCGCATCTCTGCTGCCGACAGCTCCACAGTGCAGCGCTCAACCACTGCGCCACCAGGGAGGCCCCAGTGTCAGTGTTAAGATTGGGACCTGGGGAACAGCTGAGGTCTGGTCTTCTTTCTACTCCATGTTCACGTGGTCCCAGGGCCGCAGGCCGGGGCACAGTCTGGCCTGACCACTGCATGGTGCAGTGACCTTGACCTACCCCGTGGATTTCCTGTCTTTCCGACATGCTTCCTGGTGTTTCTTGCATAGAATGTAGGAATGCCCCGCACCTCCTCCCTCCCATGGAAGTGTGTTTATGCTTATCCGCAGCTTAGGTACCCCTGGCCAGCATAAGCCTTTCGAAAACAGATAAACTGATTGCAGCTGAATAGAATGGAACCCCAGGAGCCCCAACTCCCTCTGGATGCAAAAAACAGCAGCTCAACTCCATTGCCACTGCCTGCCTCGCATTCCAGCCTGCTGGCCCAAATTATGGGAGGAGGGCGCACAGGGCTCTCTCTTCTAGGGGAGGACCCCCTTTACCAGCAAGATCTGTTCTTTCATGGTATTTACTCTTTCAGATACTTGGCGGCAGAGACAGTGACTAGCTGCAGAAGATTGCTCACCTGTGACATAGAAAGCATGATGGGTCAGAGAATATTCCTCAAGTTCCCGCAGTCCATGACACTCTGCCACTTTGAAACTCTGCGATCACCTTCTTGAGTCTCAGTTTGCACCTACTAAATGCTTGGCTGTGAGGAGGAGTGGGAGCTTCCCCAGAGCAGCATGCAGTCAGTGCTCACTAAGTGCTGGTTATTCTCTGCGGGCCTGTAAGCCCCCAGTAGGCACAAACAGCATGGCCCCTCCCACAGTAGGTGGTCAGTGAACATGTGTTGAATGAGTGAGGGGAGGGTTCAGTGCTTTCCAGTTTGAAGGACCTATTTGTACCTGGTCCTTCATTTTCTAAATTCCTGGCTTTGGAATCCTGAGCTCCCGACTTCAGCCCTTTCTGCAAAATGACGTCGCATTCTCCACTCCTGTGGGCCTTGACAACTGAATAGCTCCGCCTGTGTGCCTGCCTGCTCCTGGTCCCCTGCATCTGTATTTAATCAGCATATTTCTTTTTTTTAAAAAAAGATTTATTTTTTTTATGCATATAAGCTGGGGTATAGGCCAGAGGCGTGGGGTGGCGAGACGGTTGACCAGAGACAGAGTGGGGAGCAGAACAGGCAGATCTGGGAAGCAGTGGGTGAGGCAGGAGAGGTCTGCTGTGCCATGTGGGAATCTCCCTGGCTGGGCACTGAACTCGCATTGCCGCTGCCAATGTTACTCCACACAGCGCTGCGGTTAAGCGCTGCGCCATCAGGGAGGCCCTAATCAGCATATTTCAACGTTAAAACAGTCTGTGTGGTTGGTGTCATGTTTCCTGGGGAAACTGAGGCAGAGAGGCATGTAACTTCCCGAGGTAATAACTAGTGCCTGGACCTGCTGGTCCAGAGCCAGGAGTTGAAGCCAGGCAGCCTGATTCCAGGATCCCTGCCTTAACTGGTGTGCTCTGGTGTCTAGAGGCATCTCTATCGCCAGGGGTGGTGGTGGCAGATTGAGGTGTGCGATTTTGAGTTGCTGGGCGCCCTTGAAAGGTTGTTAATGGCACCCCCTGCCCAGCCCTCAGGACACAAGCTTTGGGGGAAGCCTTGCAGAGTGAGCTGAGGGTGAGATGGGATTAGAACCCTGCTGTCCCTTTGTCCTTGTTTCTTAGATCCTATCGGGCCACCTGGCAGCTCCAGGTATCCTCACATTCTTTTGTCTTTCTGGAATGTCCCCACGTTGAGTATGGTTCCAGAGTGGACTGACCACTCTGCCTTTTTTCCAGATGTTTGTGGTGTGGTTGCTCCGGTGGGTTTTGCCCCATGGCCTTAGTGCATTCTGCTTGGAATATGAGGTGGGACTGCAGGTTTCTGGCCTGCTGCCAAGCCCTACCCCTTCCAGTCTGGGATGGGAGGGGACGACTTGGTGCCAGGCGGGGCTTCTTCCCTCAGTGGGAGTGGGGAGTGGGGAGTTGGGGAGTGGCAGCTTTGTCCATTTACTCTCGCAGGCCATGGCTTTCAGGGGGAACACATGCTTCCTCCTGGCCAAAGAAGCAGAGAGCTGCAAAGTTGCATCCCCTCCCCACCAAGTGACAGTATGGTTTTCATTGTTGGAGTAGTGAATTATGCTTTTTAAGGATGAGAATATCTCCCAGCTGGTGATGGTTTACACTTCCAGATGTCCCTCCGTCCAGGAATCTTAGAAGGGTGCATGATTGGATTGCATTCGGAGTTGAGACACAGAATGGTTCATTAAATTTCAAACACTTGTCTTTGACCCCAGGGAAGTATAGTACTTCCTCGAGGGAAGGCAGTGCCCCGTTTGCTGGAATGACCTCCTGTAAGAGGGTGGTCCTCAGGAAAGGGGAGTTTTTAAGCGCACGGGTGAGAACCCACAGACAGGCTCCCTTTTATATCGGGGCTGCCCTGTATCACTCGGTGAGGTCATCGGGAAGCAGCAGGTGAGGACAAGGACCTGGATTTACAGGCAGGAGACCTGAGTTCTGGTTCATACTGGCTGCGGTTTTGGGCTGAGTAGGTGACTGCTCTATTTTGCATGATTTTGTCCCTCATTAGGAGCATTCTTTGAAAAGAAAACATGGCTACATAGGTAAATTCTCCCGTTGTGTCCAAAGGACACCCTTTGCCCATGTTTGCCAGGGACATGGTTGATACATAATTCTTATTTCAAGGACATATTTTCTTGTAGGAAATTTGGGAAATGTAAAGTGAAGAAAACAATTGTTATTTAGACTGCTTCAAAAACTTCAGTTTTTGAAGATTTTGGTGGGACCACTACTTAAGAACTAGAGGAAGCAGGTTGTTCAGTACAGGCTGAAGGGGGCCGCGGTAGGTCTTAAAGTCAGTGGGAGGCTGATGAACTGGGTCTGGCAATGAAAGATGAAAGATGAAGTCCGTTTTCATTTTTGATGTTGGGATGTGAAGGCGCAGAGAGGTTAGGGGTGAGTCAAGCTGTATCTGAGCCTGTGCTGCCCAGTCTGGTGCCAGGCTGTGGGTGCTGAGCACTGGGAACGTGAAGAGGCGCAGTGAAGTGTGTGCAGAAGAGCCTGCTGCAATAAGCAGAATGTGCAGTAGCTTCAGCACTTGTTTATATGGATCACAGGTTGAAATGATAAGATTAAAATATTCTGGCTAAATAACATACATTATTGCACTGAATCTCACCAGTTTCTTTTTATTACTTATATTTCTGTTTTTATGTGACTACTAGAAAAAGTAAAAATAAATATGTCTCACATTATATTTCCACTGGACAATGCTGAATAAGACTGTGACAGCAATGTTGAGCTTCAGAATTGATCAGTGTGCAACCTGGTCAACCTTATGTAGCAGACACATTACCTGGGTTTGAATCCTGGCTGGACCAGTCATTTGTTATGTGATATTGGTATTTGAGCTTCAGAACTTTACAGTAATAGCGGTTAAGCGCTGCGCTGTGGAGCTGTCGGCAGCAGCGACGCGAGTTCGACGCCCGGCCGGGGAGAATCCCACATGGTGCGGCAGACCTCTCCTGCCTTGCCCGCTGCTCCCCTCAGCAGTGTATTTCTGATCTGCCTGTTCTGCTACCCGCTCTGTCTCTGGTGAACCCTCTCGCCGCCCCACGCTTCTGGCCTGTACCCCAGCTTGTATGTATAATAAAAAAAAAAAATAAAATAAATATGTAGTGGTCACTACTTCCTAGAGCTGTGAAAGGATTATATGCTGAGAATAGGGTCTGTTCCATTTTCACAGCTCCGTGAGTCTTGGTTGTTGTAATTGTAGTCGTGGTGCGTTTTAGGGCCTGAAACTACAAAGGGGAAAGGCCCAGCATGTGGGGGAACAACTGGGAATAGAAGCAGAACATAAATGCAGGGATTATCGGGGCTGAAGTCCATACAGGAAACTCCCAGAGAGGACCCACTGGAACTGGTCTCAGAAACCGAACTTGTTGGGCAAGGAGATGGGTCCTGTGCCCCGCAGTGCTCACTCGTGTCCTTCCTGCAAAACTCTGTGGCCTGGGATTTCACATCACCCCGCTTGCCCCCCTTCCCCCCATATTGGCTTTCCAAACTCTCAGCTCCATCACCCCTTCAAGCCCTTTCCTCACTGCTTTGCCCCCTGCTCCCTGGAATCCGCTTCCTGGGACTTAGTCTGCTCTCCATCGCCCTCCGGGTTTGAGCCACTTTTGACTGGATTCCCCATTGTTCTCTTTCTCAGTTAATTGCCCTGTTTTGCATGATTTTGTCCCTCATTAGCATTCTTTAAAAAGAAAAAAAAACGAGGCTACCTAGGTAAATTCTCCTCTTGTGCCCAAAGGACACCCTTTGCCCATTTTATCTAGGGACATGTTTGAGACGTAATTCTTATTATTTCAGGGACATATTTTCTTGTGGAAAATTTGGGAAATGTTAAGTGTCAGAAGAAAATAATTGTTAGTACGTTTCTCTGCATTTCCTTTCTTGATTTTGCATATTACTTTTAAATGTGAGATCACCTAATGGTCACAGTTTTATTGGATTTTTCCTTACTGTAACAGGAGTATTTCCACTTGGTGTTAAAAGCAGTCTTTTAAGTATCATTTTTAAAGCAAGATGATGATGTAGTAGCCCAGTGCACAGATGGCTTGTTTTTTTTTCCCCCAAATTTACCTGTAATATTGAGTATTAAGAATATTGTTAGTATTTTTCTTTTTTTTTAAAAAAAGATTTATTTATTTATGCATCCAAGAACGGGTTTGTAGGCCAGAAGTGCAGAGGGTGAGAGGATTCACCAGACAAGGCAGGAGAGGTCTGCTGTGCCATGTGGGTTAGCTCCCTGGCGGGGGATCAAACTCATTCCGTGGCTGTGGATAGCTTGATATCGCTGAGACCTTAACCCCTGCCCCACCAGGGAGGCCCATTTGTCTGTATTTCCCCGTGATCCTTTGTGCTGAGATGAGTGAGCGAGTGTGGGTGTGTGGGTGGGTGTGTGGGGTGCATGCACAAACCAACCAACCTATTTTTCATCTTTCTGATTTCTTTAAGAGAGTCCTGGAAGTGGAACGGCCAAGTCGAAGGTTCTGGACATTTTTGAGGCTCTTGATGCATATTTTTAAGTCACTGTCCCCATGGCTCTGTCCAGCTGCAGTCCACAGGTGAAAGCAGCCATTTTCCCCCGAGTAGCTTGGAATAGCTTGCTTCAGTGGGTGTCGTTGGTGGGAAGGGGCTAGTTCTTCAGCCTTTGTCACTGTTTCTCATGATTTCGGGTTTCACTGAAATACCTCACACTGCCGCTTCGTAAAGTTAATGACCCTGGGTTAGCCAGTGGCCTAGTGGAGAGAATTTTGGCCTGAACTTGAAGGCCCGTTGTTGTTGATCTCACCTAAGGCCACTGGGAAGGAAGGCCACTAAGGAAGGCCACTGGGGCTTATTTTCTCATTCATTAACTGCAAGTCGTGATACCCCTTCTAGATTGTGGCTGGTGAAATGAGCTGATATAAAGCTGACTAGGAGGGAGGGCAGTGCCATGTTCCATTTTCTCAAAATGTTAGTAGAGGCTGAAGGCCAAGGGCTTGGATGCAAAAGGAGAGGGCTTGGAGTCCACCTCCAACACATTTGGCTTGGTCCCTGCCGGCCCCTACCTTGTTGGAGGTAGAGGCCTATGCTGTACATGCTGGCAGCTCTGCCTTTTACGTGTGTCCCCCAAAACCTTGAGCAGGAGAGAGGTGTGTTTGCATCCTGATGATCATCCACACGACAGTGGGCAAGTTGCCTTGCCTCTTGTACCTTACTTTCTTTTTTTTTTTCTTTTAAAAGATTTATTTATTTATACATACAAACTGGGGTACAGGCCAGAGGCATGGGGCGGCGAGAGGGTTCACCAGAGACAGAGCGGGGAGCAGAACAGGCAGATCAGAAATACACAGCTGAGGGGAGCAGCGGGCGAGGCAGGAGAGGTCTGCTGCGCCATGTGGGATTCTCCCTGGCCGGGCGTCGAACTTGCCTCAGCCGCTGCGGACAGCTCCACAGCACAGCACTTAACCGCTGCGCCACCAGGGAGGCACCTTGTACCTTACTTTCTTTTCCTACAAAATGGGGTTACTGATACAGCAGAGGGAACCTGTCACTTGCCTGGCTTGGTGCTATTTCTGGGGAATACTCAGGAAAGGTTAGTTGTCAGTGCTCCTTCACCCCAGTAGACCCAGCATTTGCCCAGAGTTGAGTTAAACCAACCCGGAGGTTAATCCCCCAAGCTGCTGCCTGTGCTTCAGGCAGGCAGCTTATAGGGTGGACTCTTCATTGTCAGAATCAGCCAAGCTGTCAATGATGGATGACAAAGTTAGTCTGAAATGGTGATTAGCTTTCTTGGAATCTCCTCACTGTCTTGTCTGTCTCTGTCTGTCTGTCTGTCTGTCTCTCTCTCTCTCTCTCTCTCTCTCACACACACACACACACACACACACACACACACACAGCAGGTACATGTGTGTTCATGTATGCATAGAGTGGACCTGGAAGGATGTACTAATGCTATGGTGGATGCTGCTGAGGGGGTCGGCTCGGAGCCTTTGGGGGGCAGGAGGGAAGCTTGTTGACTCTGATTTTCTTCATGCTATTAGAAATTTTGACCACGTGCAGGTGTTTGTCTTCAGTCTATAAGAAAAGTGCTTAAAAATCTACCTAGAAGTAAAAGATCATTGAATGATTCTATTCTGCTTCCTAATACAAGAATCAGAAATCCTAGGGGTAATTAAAAATCTGTCTTTTTATAATAGTCCATATGAACCCTCATCCCGGAATCTCAGGCCAGGGGACTTTGACCACACACAGGCTCTTATCCTCCTCTGGGGCTCCCTTTTTGCCTTCTGGCATAGACCAACCTGACTCCTAAACCCCCACCGTGTCCCCACCCAGCTGACCTCTGTCCACGCCCTCTGTCCACCCTGGAATGGCCAATACGTCGGGAAATCCTGGGCCTGGTTGAGCAGGCCTGGGCCTTACCTCCCGCTGACCGGCCCCATTTCCGGGGCAGGCATCTCCCGGCATCTCTCCCGGGAGAGCTGTGCCGTCCCCTGTCCTCCTGTGAACCAAGGCCTCGTCCAAGAATATCAGGGCCGCCCTGCTTGGGTTGAGCCCCAGGCCCCGTGCACAGGGCAGGCTGCTCCCTGGAAAAATTTCTTTTTCTCTTTCTTTCTGGCACGTGAGGTAGATTCCCTGCCCCGCCCCAGACTGTGCTTCTCAGGGGTCATTTGAGTTGAGTCCTGAAGGACATCCTGACCTGACGCCTCGGAAGGAATTCTGAAACCCCTCTCTTTCTCCCTCCCAAAGCCTTTGAGCCCCATCCTGGCCTGAAGACCCCCCTCCTTGGTTTCCCTGGCCCCACGCTCAAACCCGGGGAGCTGGGAGGCCATCTTGTTCCAGCGCGAGCAGCTTTTTCTACCAAGTCAAGAAACATGAAAATGTTTGTAGGCCCATGTAGGGTAAATGAAGTTAGCAGGTTTTTCCGCCCTCTCATCAATGGTAGACACCTGAGGTCTTACACCTGGCGTATGGAGTGGCGCACCTGAGCTGAGAGACTGGGCGGGAGAGCAGGGGACAGTGCTGCAGGGTATGTGGAGAGCGTCAGAGAGCAGTGGAGACCAGCAGAGAGGGTAGAGGGGTTTGCAAGGGGACCTGAGTTGCTGGCTTGTCTCCCTTACCTGTGAGGACGGTGCCAAGGGCTCCAAGATTCCCTCTCAAGCTTCCTGAACCAATGATACCCGGCCTGGATGGTTGCAGAACAGCTCACTCTTTGCTTTTCCATTCAAAATGGAAGCAGCCATCTCCATGCCATGGTTAGGATTGGTTAGGGGGCTGGCTTAGTCTCGCTACCTGGATCTCCACTTTCTTAGAGAGAAGGCCAAGATTGAGAAAGGCCAGTGCCTCTGGGCCATTAACTCTGGGGCGTATTTCAGCAGAGCTGAGCCAGGCTTCTGGTCTTCATTTTCTAAGTAGATTTCAGGCCCAGGGCTTCTTACTCTTTCTCTAGTTCGCTGTTGTACAGATGAGGGAAACTGAGGAGCAGAACGGATGTGACCTTCCTGAGGGAGGACTCTGCCAGGTTCTGGGTAGGTAAGACTCACTATTACCTGCTAACAACAACACAGTAATGGCAGTAATAATGGTAATAGGAGGGTGATAATAAATAGTAATAGTAATAATGTCAGCAAGAACAAAACTATTAGCATATGCTAAGGAATATGTAAAAAATAATGAGCATATAGAAACAACATAAATATATAATCTACCGGTAAAAATAATAAGAGCAAGAAGAAGGGTGTGGAGCGGGAGATGGAGGGGTGGAGGAGGCTGGAGACAGACTGAGTTGATGACGACAGAGCCTCTGGCTTGTATTTTTCGGCTGGGCCCCTGGAGCCTGGTAACTGCCGCTCTCTCCTGCCTGGCAGCCTCCAGCCCTGTAGTGTTTGTGTTTCTCCTTGGCCAGGGATATATTTTGAAATTTAAATGATAAAGCAAACAAGCCCTGTTTTCATTGAAGCTTTAGAAAACGAGCATGAAACTTCTCCCTGGTGATGGCGGAGCCAGGGGAGGCCGGTTTCCCCTCTAAACACGGGAGAGGGACATTAGGGCCGGTTGTGCGGGTGAATGACTGCATTCACGCCCGACCTGCCGCCGCCACCTCGTGCAGGGACCTGCGAGCACACCCTTTCATGCAGCGCTTGAGGCCGGTGTGTCTCTGCCCCCAACGGAAAGCTGACAAGATGGGCTATTTTCCTGTTAAAAATAATTACACGCCAGGAGTTGTTCCAAGTTGTGCGACTCAACCAGTGCAAGAGTTTTGGATCTTTTGCCCGGAGTGCCTGTTCAGAGGTAAGCCTGTTAGCACGTGAGCCAAGTACAACACTCACGATTCAGGACTGGGACTGCAAAGGACTCGCGATGAGCAGAAAGTCATGATGGTGGAGAAAGAAACCTTTAAAATATATGTGTTTGCTAGTGGGGGTGGGCCCAGCGTCAGAAATGTGCTCCAGCTGCGGGCGTCAGCCTCCACTGGCCTTTAAGCTTGTTCTTAGAAGCAGCTGGTAGCCAGTTCCACTCTCCTGTAACCAGAATTTCCCAGAAACTCTGAGATTTGCTGCTAGAGGCCTTTCAAGCAAGCGTGATTTCAGGGGTTGCTTTGTGTACCCCGCCTTCTTTTTTTTTGCATCTGTTCCGTGAAATGAGGGTGACTGCCCAGCCCCGTGTGAGAGGCCATTTTCTGGAGTCCCACTTGGCTCTCAGCTCTGCCGTTCACTGGCTGTATGAACTCGAGTCGGTGTCCTGTCTTCTGTGACGCGAGAAATGTTCTTGCAGGACTGGATTGGGGAGAACATTTATCATTGCCTGGGGTTGCTGTAAGAAGTCACCAAACTGCGCCCTCCCTGGTGGCGCAAGGGGTTAAGTCACAGCACTGTGAAGCGATCCACTTGGCCAGGGAGCTTCCCACAGGGCCCAGCAGACCTCTCCTGTCTTACCCGCTGCTCCCCTCAGCAGTGTGCTTCAGTAGATCCGAGCAAGGAATCATAAACTTCTTATTGGTGTACTCGATGCCAACTCCTTTATGTCACTGATGACTTCAAGGAATAATTAATTTACTGTTAACTGTCATCGTAAACACAATATTATCATCTATCCTTGTATTCATCACATTCTGACTTCCTCAACTAAACACATATGCAGAAAAATCAAGCCCCTGTTCTGCACCCCACTCTTTGTCTCTGATGAATCCTCCCCCCCTCCCCCACTGCTGGCCTACCTTCCAGCTCTTGTATGCATAAATAAATCTTAAAAAAAAAACACAACACTGGTGACTGACAGCAGCGGATATGCATCGTCTCAGTTCTCAGTTCTGGGGGCCAGGCCCCGTGAAGGCCGCGAGGAAGGCTACCCCCGGCTCCTCTAGGCGCAGGTCTTTCTCTCCCCCTTATAAGATCGCCAGCCGCTGCGTTGGCTCTTCCCTCACCCAGTATGACCTCATCCTAACAAAGACTCTGCGCAGACCCTCTTTTCAGGTAAGAACACATTCTGAGGTTCTGGGGACACATGAATTTGGGGGACCTTACTTGACTCAGTAAAGATGGTAAACACCATTTTCCATAACATCCTAGCAGATGAAAGCATTTATCACGGTCGCTTCTCAGAGCTACAGACAGGTATTTCTCGAAGGAGAGCGAGCCTGCTGATTGAGGAGCAGAAGGACCTGATGGTGGGGTTGGGTGAGGGGGTGGAGAGCAGGAGGAGGGGAGCTGGCAGCTGGTGATGGGCAGGGATGGCCGGGCAGCTGGGAGGCCATACTGCTTTGTTACAGGTCAGAGAGCGTGGCCTGGTTGAGGCGGACGCTGAGAGAAGAGGCTGCATTCTAGAAGTCTTTGGGCAGCGGTGGCAATGGGACGTAATGTGGATTGGATACTGTGGGTGAAGAAAGGACTCCAGGGTTGCCCCGGAAGTCGTGGCTTCAGCCGCTGGGTAGATGCTGTGTTTTGAATGGAGGTGGGGAGGATGGGCGTGTAGATCAATCAGGGTCAGAGAATTCTGTCCGGGCAAGCAGAACTGCAGATCCCGTCGCTGTCTACCTGAGGTGTTGCCAGGAGAGAGAGCATTTGGATGGCACTGGAAGAGAGAAGTGCTCTAAGCCCCTGGAACTGGAGTCCAGCTAGAGAAGGGCCACAGGCCTGGGCCAGCTGTGAGTGGCAGGGGAGGAGCGTGGGCTGGAAAAGGAGGCCGGAAAGGAGCAGTTAGGAGCAAGTGAAGCCACGAGCCTGGGAATTGTGTCAGAAGCCTTGGGAAGCGTCCTCCTAAAGAATGGAGGAGTCATTGCTAGTACTGCTGAGAGGTCGCTTAGGACAAGGTCACACAGCAGAGTGACCACCTGATTTGGCAGCATGGGGGCTGTTGGCTGTCTTGGGGGAGTGCCCTGTGGGGTGGGTCCGGGGTGGGAGAGCCACGGAGGAGGGGGCTACGCCGACCTTGTTCTCCCTCGGTACCTTTCTTTACTTGGGCACACCAGTGGCCTGTGCAGATTCACTTAGGCAAACTTGAGCTGGAGAACCGGCTTCAGCTCTCAGCTCCTGTGATCCTCAAAACACAGCAGAACGGGCTGACCAGGTGCTGTTTCCATTTGGCAGATGCGGAAGCAGCCACTTGCAAAGGCTCCGTGGTTTTCTTAGCTGTTTCTCAGAGTGAGAGGTAGGTGTCAGACGCTCCGTCTTGGCAGTGTCCTGCACTTTGTGCTGCTTTATTTTCTGCTTTGCTGGCTAGATTGTGAGCCCTGCAAGGGGAAATATCTCTGTATCCCTGGGGCAGAGATAGCAAATGCATGTCATGCTTGTTGTCACTTTCTTCTGGGTCCCTACAGCAGGCCTCACTAATTGATCAGGACATTCCTTTCCTCTAACCCACACTCAGAATTCTCTGCATAGCATTCCAGATAGCCCGTCAGCCGACTGCGGCTATCAGCACCTGGCATTCCTGCCGTAGTGCTGAGCGTGGGGCCTGGTACAGCATGGGGCCTGGTACAGGATGGGGCCGTGATTTTTGGATAATGGAATGAATGCGGCTTCTCTGAAAATACAGTGAGTAAGTTCTCTGTCATTGGAGGCAATCAAGTAAAGGTGAATTCACACATGAGTTGGATGTCAATAGAATTCATGTATCAGGTGGGCAATCTGAGTCTGAGATTGTTTGACACTATTCGTGGAATTACTTAATGAACATTAAATGTTACTGTTCTGCACACCCCACCCTGTGCAGTAGAATTTACTCTCTGTCCTCATAGGACAGCAGCATTATGATTCCTTGCCGGTTCTCTTGGCCACTTTGGGCAGTGGGGTCTGTCTTGCATCACCCGCTTGGTGAGCGCCGCTTAGGCTGTTACGCCGCTGACCCCAGGGTCTGTGATGTGAATTCTTTTTAGGGCCTCTATGCAAGTTCTGACTCTGCTACCTAGTTCTTAGGCATAAGCCCCTGGGCCCTCCTGCACCCAAGGGTATGATGTGTCAGCACTGCTAGGGCCAGCGAGAGCATTCCGTGATCCCTTCTTCTGCAGGGGGCTGTCCAGCCCCAGGCCGACCCGAGGGACAGCCGCATTCTTCCCCTGCAGCTGGAATGTGGCTCTCCTGAAGGCGCCTCCAGGAGTGTCCTCCCATCGCCCCCTTGCTCTCTGCCCCTTCTGCTGGCTCGGCCCGTTTGCCTCTGTCCGACCTTCTCTTGCTTGACCGGGGCTGGCTCCAGTGGGGTGAGTGGATGCTCATGGACAGATTCTTTTCTAGAAACCATCTGTGGAGCTCAGCATCTTGCTCGTAGGGTTTCGGGTCGTTTGGCCCTGGAGGGCTATCAGGACAGTCCTCAGGACACGCCCGTATATTGGTTAATATCATCAGCCATCTAGTCCAGCTTCTCAAATGATAGTAGACATCAGAACCCCTGTTACCAGCCAGAAGGCTGGGCTGCAATCACCCTGGGGTTCAGGGTGGGGCTGGAGAACTAGATCTCCGAATAGCTCACAGATGACACCAAAGTTAAGGACTTTCTTTCTAACTTTGAGTATCCTAGTCTAATCCACTCCCTCTGCAAAGTCCCTTCTCTCCAAGGACACCTTTGAGGTCGAGGCCACCGTCACCTTTCACTGTCCGTCTGTCCTATCAGCCTAATGGGTCCCTCTGCTTCCTCTATGGCCCCCTTAAAGCCCAAGTAATGCTTATGAGCCAGCGGAGTCCTGTAGCAGCCTCTGCCTAAAACCTCCCCAGGCTCCAACTACAGTGCCCGCTCTTACAAAACCCTGAACGCCTGACTGCCTCCCAGCTGCACCTTGTCGCTCTCCTGCCCCAGCTCCCAGATCTTCATTTAACTCCCAGACACCCTGCTCTGTGTGCCACAGGACCTTTGCACTTGCTGGCTCTTTCAGCCTTTTGCAAGGTGGTTTCTGCCATTCCCCATCATGCGTTATTCGGAATCATTGGATGTTGTTGATTTTGATGGAACCTTAGAGTAGGAAACTTTAGGATGGAAGGTCTCACAAGGACAAATACCAGAAGTGGAGGTAAGGATGATTAGTGAATCTCAGAAATTTCCAGGAATCTGAGGTCAGGTCAGAAAAGATTATCAGCCAGGGGTGGGGACAGAGAGATTTATTGATTTTAGAAGACCAACCACTCTGAACACAAGGCAATAATTCCCACAATATTTCCATCAAAGAACATTATGAAAGAGCCACCCCTTGCCCTGGCAAAATGCAGCCCTTGTCTTTTAAGACTGCCCTTCAGTGTTTCTGCAGGTGTCTCCTCCTCGTTTGCCTTTCCTCGGTAAACTTGCCATGTGCTGATAAATGGCAACATCTGCTGAATTTTTTCTCAGAGGGCTCCAAGAACCCCCTCACAGCAAGCCTCATCACTTGAACCCCAACAGTTTCATAGTCTGTAAAAAGAAAATGTGAGGATTTATTTTGCCTTGTTTTGGGTATGGCTTCTCCACGAGATGATGGAAGCTGTGACTTGTCCTGTTTTCTGTCTTATCTCACATTTAGTGGGTGGTTTATTCATATTCTTGAATGAAAAGTGCACAAGTGGTTAATGCAGACGGATGAGGGTCAGGCAAGGCTGAACCATGTGGTCAAACTTCTGAGTGACTCCACTGAACTCCCTTCATTGTGGCAGAAAATGGGGTCCAGCTGTTGGAGCTGGCCACAACTGGGCACTTGCACAGGGTGGACATGATGATTATAAATTTATTGCTAATAAGAAAATCATAAGGATTTACTGAGGGCTTGCGATGGGTCAGCACTGCTTTATGTTCATTAAATCATTTAATTCCTCTAGTTAAATCCACTTTATAGAGGAGACTTCCTGAAACAGTGAGGTTAAGAAATTTGTCCCCCAGACAGCAAGCAGGGAAGCCTGGATTTGAACTGGGTACCTCAGTTAAGCATCTGTATGCTTAATTCTCGTACTACATTTTTTTAAAGATTTATTTATTTATGCATACGAGCTGGGGTGTAGGCCAGAGGTGTGGGGTGGTGAGAGGATTCCCCAGAGACAGAGTGGGGAGCAGAACAGGAAGATCTACTGAAATACACTGCTGAGGGGAGCAGCGGGCGAGGCAGGAGAGGTCTGCTGTGCCATGTGGGTTACCTTCCTAGCTGGGGATCGAACTCATGCTGCAGAGGCTCTGCATAGCTTCATAGTGCTGAGCTTAACCTGTTGCGCCACCAGTGAGGCCCTTGTGCTACATTTTGAGGGAGACTGTGTGCGTGTGTGTGTGTGTGTCAGTGTGTCTGTCCCCCTTTCACAAGGTTTCCATGCCAAGTCCTCTAGCTGGACAGGCAATGGATGTGGGTTCTGCTTACCATTAGCGTCCGCTGACCTGTTCCCCCAGCGTATGAACTGGTGCCTACAAGGTCGGAAGCCACCCTCCTTTAGGGGCACATGTCACAGCACTTTGGGTGTTGTTCCTCTTAAAGGCTGGCAAACCCCACCCCCCGCCCCCACTCCAGGCAGCCATAATCACTGCTGGTGCCCACAGGGGCCATGGAAGAGTGATGTCTTTTACCCAAGTTTGCAGGTGAAGGTCTGCAAGCTTCTAGCAAACACCTTTTAACCTTGAAGAACTAAAGTTGGGAGTGAACTTCGACCGCTGCCACTGACATTTTAATCACATATTTATTTGAATACTGGAAATGAAGGGGGAGTTTAGAAATTTCGTAATGGCTTCATGAAATACTGCTGTTGAAAAATGGACTTTTGAAAAATTCCCTCGACGGACTTCTTGCAGGAGGCTGTGGTTCACTCTTAGTGTGTAGGATTCTCCTACAATTTCCTGGGTTTTCCATGTCTATTACTGTCTTCTGGTAAGAAGAGAGAACTAAGACTGGCTGAGCCCCTCCCTCCTGTGTGCCTGGCAGAATGGTCACTCCCTTAACTTTTGGTGTTGAGGGATTTTGTGAGGCTGGGGGAGGACTGTCCCTATTGTAGAGATGACGGAGGCCCAGGGAAGGGACTAGCTCCTGGCCAGGGGTCAACCCCTGTTCAGTATTCATGACCTTGGAGCTACCGGATACTATGGTCCATGGAAGGCTTTCTTTCTTTCCTTTTTTTTTTTTTTTAAGATTTATTTATTTATGCACGTAAGAACTGGGGTGCAGGCCAGAGGTGTGGGGTGGTGAGAGGATTCACCAGAGACAAGAGCGGGGAGCAGAACCGGCGGATCTACTAAAATACACTGCTGAGGGGAGCAGCGGGTGACACAGGAGAGGTCTGCTGTGCCATGTGGGAAGTTCCCTGGCGGGGGTTCGAACTCGTGCCGCAGTGGCTGCGGATAGCTTTATAGTGCTGAGACTTAACCTATTGAGCCACCAGGTGAGGCTTTCTTGACAGTGTTATTGCGAGGGGTTGTGCTATCAGATGTGTGTTTATGGGGTGTGTTTATGAATTTATATATATGTATAGTGGTATATAGTTATATATAGGGTCACAGTATGCATGGAGACAGAGGGTGGGCCTTTCTAGTTGTCTTGGGGGGCTGTAGCAGGTGCTACATGTGGCCTGTGCTGTGTAGGGAACATGTAGTCCAACGGTATTTTGTCATTTGAGGGCCTGTTGAATTAAAGCAAATGACTCAGTGGGAGCATATGGGGGAACAGCAAGATGTGACTGATGGTTAATAGTCATAATAATAGCTCCTGTTTATTGCATGTTTACTACACACCCCAGCCCCATTCACAATGCTTTCTGCCAGTAACTCATTCCATCCTCTTGACAACCCCGTGTTCTGAGTACTGTAAGCACCACCTCCGTTGTACAGACGAAGCAGCTGAGGCACAAAGAGGGTGGCTGACATGGCCCAAGGTCACCCATATAGTAAGAGGCAGAGCTGGCAGTGAGGTCCGAAGGTCAAGTGCAAAGAGATGTGTGTTCCTTTATGGATGGTGCACCCCTGAAGTCCTGGCGGGTCTGTCAGACGCAGTGCTAAGTGGGGGTGAGAAGGGAGGTGAGAAAGGATCCTCACCCTAGGGCTGATCACTGCTCGCCAAGCCCCCTACCCTTGTTCCTCTTGTGTGTACGCACCGCCTCCGGAAGCAGGAGTGAGTGGTAGGTGGCGAGGTCAGGGAGTTAGGGGTCCACACCATGTGGAGCCTTTGGCTTTGACTTGAGAGAAGTAGGGAGCTGTGGAGGGCTGGATGGAGGACCCCCAGGATGAGTGCTGGAACCCTAGTGCCTGGTCTGTGTGCTGTGTGCCTGCCAGCCCGGAGGCAACAGAAAAGATAAAGGAACATTGCCTCCCCAAAGAGCACATCCTGGAACTCTTGAGAATCAGCCCATTGTCAATCAGAGTGGAAAGCTCTGCAGAGGGTCCGGCTGCCCCCGCCCCCCCATCCCATTCTAATGTCAGAAGCCCTGAAATAGGCTGGGCTGTGAGGAGCTGGCCGAGCCCCGGGGACCCCCTCCGCTCTCAGAGCAAGGCGTACAAAGCCTTCTTGTCTGCTTGGGTTCCCCGAAGAGGGCGGCTCCACACTGGCCTTGCCCAAGCAGAAGGCTGGGCCAACCGGGTCTGGGCTTGAAACATTGCCTGGACATTCTCTAGCCAAACTGGCGGAATCCCTCTCGGGGGCCTGGTTCTTCTAGAGTGTGCAGGGAGGGTGGGCGGGCCCTGCGTGGGTACTGGCCCATCTCAGTGGAGCAGTAAGCTTGGGGAGGGCTGGCGCCCCCATCACCTCTGGTTCTGTCCTCCTCTGCCTGCAGCTGTGACCGAGCAGGTAGGACAGAAACCCTTTGCAGACAGGAATCCTCTTCCCCCCTTGGTCTCCTCCCCCAAAGCTTGCTCTGGGAATGGATGGCTGGGGGCAACCACTTTCCACTCCTCTAAGACAGGGATGATAGCATCAGAAGGGTGGGGAGAGAGGCAAGGTGCCTGCCCATAGTACCTGCTCAGTAAATTCCCTTTCAACTCAGAATGAGATCTTTATCCGTCCCTCACTGACCAGAGGAAGAGGAGACAGATGCTATTAGCCCGTTTGATAGGCAATCAGAATCAAAGGCAAAGGGCTAAATACCTCGCCTGAGGTGGGGCCGGGGGAATCCAGCCGGCCTCCACACTCTGCCTGCTGCTTCCTGCCGCCATAGGCCATAGCACATCCGCAGGCCCGGCAGTAAACCCCTGTACTTGATTTGCAAAGGCCTGTACGTGCATTTTTATATGACTGTTAAATAATTTATTTTATTACCTGTTATTACTTAATGCTTTGTTTTATTTATTGTTTTCCTGATGTTATCTTTGTCTTCTGTTTTAAGCTGTATGGACCGTTGAACTTTAGTGGGAGTGGTTACCTTCACATCCCTGGACTTACCTTTTATCCACAGTGGGCTTTTAAGACAACAGCTGAAAAACACTTTTGCCCTTAATGGGATTTTGCATTGAATTTTCGGATGCCTTGCTCCTGGGCCGCGGTGCCGGGTTCCTCACGCAGGCCTTGTTTCTCAGCCCCAGCCCTCCTGGGTCGTCTGTCCTGACTGTGCATGCAGGAACTGGGGTGCAGGAGCCTGCCCGTGGGGTGCAGGGTGGATCTGCTTGCTCGCTGAGCCCATGAGTCAGTCTTAAGACTTCAGCATCTTGACCCAGGTGAGTCGCCAGCAAGTCACAGAAGCCCTGAGTCCCTCACTGGGTATGAGGGAGAGTTGGATGAAGTGCTCCCCGCCCGCCCCCGCAAGGGGTCTGTTCCAGATTTCCCAGAATTCGCAGAATGGAGAGTAGGTGTCGGGGCCCTCGAGGTCAGGTCAGAACCCTCTCTCTAGGACCTTCTGTTTTGTTGTGTGCCCCAGCAAGTGAAAGTGAGAGCACCAGCTTCCTGCTCTCCAGCAGTGGCAGGTGGGACGTTCACAGTTGGAGGAAGTTTGTAATGGGCCAGGTGGTTGCAGGTGAAACAGTCCGTGAGTGATGCTCGCTTTGTGTGTGAGGTCGGAATCGATCACCTTCCCAGGCAGTCTCTCAAAACCTTCCTAGGGAAGAAGCTCCTTTTCTTCCAGCATCTGCCTTGCGGCCTTGTGGGCCAAGCCTTCTGAAGCTGCTAATCCCAAGGCTGGGGATTCTTGATAATTCTTCCCGGTTCTTTGAGGAGGCTTCTGGCCTCTAAATCACTCTTAAGTGGCTTGATTTGCAATCATTATTTGCCTTCTGAATTTGGTGCCCCTGTGTATGGGGAGGCCGCCCAGGGAAGGCAGTTTCAATTGGGGCCTCATGCTGCCTTGACCTAGTAAGTGGGGAGTAGTGGCGACCCTTTAGATCCAGAGGGTGCTCTCTGGCACTCGGGCTGTCCCTCCAGCCTGATCTTCTCCTCTCCAAACCATGAGCGCTCTTGCAACCTGCCATCCTTTTTGATTTTTAAAGAGGTGCCGCCTCCTCCGGGGAGTCCTCCCTGACTTAGGACTGGCTGTGGGAGCACTCTCATCCCTGTGCACTGGACAGAATTTCTCGGGCACGGGCTTGAGTTTCGGTGCCTCTCTCTGCCCCGGGCAGCGCGGGCGCTCTGTTTGTGTGGACTGTTGGCCACAGCCATGTGGAAGGTTTTCTTAAAGGAGGCGGAATTGCCCCTGCCGTCTGGGCTGGAGGCAGTGTGTGTTGGTGTGTGTTGGGAGGGGGTGGCACTGGGGGCCTGAACAGGGGTCTTGTGTGGATGCTTTGTTTACAGCTGGTGGTCAGGCTGCCTGGGGACCGTGCTCGGAGCCAGAGTATAAGGTGGGCTCGCTGTGAGCTGATAACCCGAAGAAGAGTGTGGCCTGAGAGCTAAGGGAAAGGAGGGCTCCTTAGGGATTTTGAGAAGACACATCCCAAGGGAATAAGGTCATCTCTGGTGGGCTGGCTGGGATGGAGGGGTGAGGGCAGGGAAGAGGAGGCAGTGCCTTAGAAGCCTTTGGGAGCCTAGACCAGGCGGTGTGTGCTGGAAGGGAGAGGACTGGGTGGGTGAAGGTATTACGAGTAGAGCTGTAAGCACGCTGGCCGGCCCTTGACCCCAGCACACAGGCCCTGACTCAGCACGGCACCCCCCGCCTTCCCGATGAGCTCATGCTAGCGATAGCACCCAGATGGCTCCCGAGGCCAGCAGGCGTGTCGATAGTGCACCAGACATGCAGATGAACTGCCTGGGGTATCTCAGGTCATCGGGAGAATTCTTAGCGGACCTGAGATATTTGTAGAACAGAAGGTTCCGTTTCTTGTTCACAGCCTGCAGGCATGTGCAGATTTGGGAGTGTAAGAGAGATTTCCAAAGCAGACATCTCTCCAGCATCAGTGGTTTCTCTCCTGAGCAAAACTCGGGGAGAGGTCTCTCCTGTTTGTCCAAGCTTTTCTTTTCCATCCAGCCTGAGCTTCTGGAAGGTCCTGCTCTGCCCGGGGGCACGGGCAGCCTGTCTTGCCCCCTGTTAACCTGGGGGGAGATGGGCTTTGATCAGAGAGGCCCATCTGAATCACTTTTTCGGGGCCTTTTCCAAGGATGTGCCCTGCACCCGCTCAGGGTTGTGAAACCTGCTTTGTAAAGGTTCTTCCGGTGATTGAAGCAGGGAGAACTGTAAAATATAGCTGTTGCCAAAGCCGAAAATGTAGCTTTCATGTGTCAGTTGAATATAAAGGAAGGAACCAAGATCTCCCTCTAGCTCCCTCGTCCCGCGCCGTAAGACCTCTCGCTTCGTGGTGGAGGGCTTGGGGGTCCTCTGTTGTCTCATCTCTCCTTGGAGGCTTCACCTGCATGGAGCTCCCTCCTGTGAGGTCCTTTCCTCTCTGTGCATCTCTCCAAGTGACAGGTAATGCTTGCAGGCCTTGGAGTCCTCCCTTGTAGAGGTGAAACCTCTTGAGCCACAGCTGAACTTTGCCTTTCTGGAATGGTCTTAGGGCTTACCCTTAACATTCCTGCCGCATGACAAGAATTCCTGCAGGTTGCTTTCCTGCAGGCCGCTGGCGTGCCTTCCAGGCCGGAGCCCATGTGATGTGCACCCGGGTCTTACCCAGAGAGCCTTGGCTAAGGGAGCAGCTGATGATCCCACAGGAAACGAACACAATGGTGCACAGAAGCAGAACGATGAATGTCCTTTAAACACCAGATGAGAAGGGCACTGCGATTCAGGATGCCAGTGAGAGCGCGTCACCACACTTCAGTGAGGTGTTCTCTTCTGAGGGGAACGGGAAGAAGCAGACCCTCTCACAGGGACATTGCTTGAGGGGATGCTTGTCGGGCTCTTGGGCCTTCTCTATCCAAACTGCAAACGCACAGGTCCTTTGACCCACTCACGCCACGCTGAGAGAGCGCCCCAAGACATACTCCCGTGGAGGTGTAGAAAATGAGCGAGCACGTGGTCAGTCATGGTAGCATTTAGGAAATCTTGTTTTTGTTGAAGTAGCTTTGGCTCATACTCTCATGGGAATTTCAGGCGTGTGACGTCGGAACCCGACATCCCTGCAGAGCATTACATGATCTTCGCCGGGAGTCTGCCTTCCACCCTCTACATTGATGCCTCCACCTGATTTCCCCTTCCCTTCCCCTTCTGGTAACTGCTGTTGGGGCCTTTATAGTCTTATAGTTTTTTTTGCTTTGATTTGTTTGCTCGTTTGTTTTATCTTCACACCAGAGTGAAATCATGTCTGTCTGACTTATTTCACTTAGCACCAGGCCCTCAAGGTCCATTCCTATGGTCACAAATAGCAAGATTTTCGTCTTTCCTTTTCATTGCTAATAGTATTCTACTGTACACACACACACCACACCTCATCCCCTCACCTGTCAAGGGGTTTTCAGGCAGATTCCAGTTTTTGGTTGTTGTGAGTAATGCTGCATTGAACCCAGGGAGACAGCTATCATTTTGAATTCATGTTTTTGTATTCTTTGGATAAATAGCCAATCATAGGAATCTCTGCTTTTCATAGTGGCTGCACTGGCTCACCCTTCTGCACGGTCGCATTGCCAAGGCAGCAAAAGGTTGGCAGCAACTCAGACGTGCGCTGGAGATGGTGCTGGGGACAGCAGCCCACGGGACAGGGGACTCGATGTATAGGAGCCGCTGAGTGCTGAGTTCACGATTCGGGCGGGTCTTGGATGTGTTGTCGAGACAGAAACTGCAGACTCATGAATGGAGCGACCATCTTTTGTGTGAAAATTGCATGTGGGCAGAGGGGATGTAAGAATTTCTAGCAGCCCAGCTTGTCCACCAGAAATCAACATGAGTGTTCACCTGTGCATGAGGAGGTTGGGCAGAGGGGACAGGGCATGGAGGGGACTCTCAGTGGCTTGGGGTATCATTTCGGATTTGAACCATATTGAATGTATCCTCGATTATGGATGATGGGTGTCTTGTGACTGGGGTTATGGGTGTAGGGGTGGAAGGCTGCAGAGTAAGGGGCTACTTCTTATCACGTCATATCATGCAAATCCCAACTGAATGGCTGCAGAATCCTTGGCCAGCTCTCCTTGTACTGGCAGGGTCACAAGAGCAGGAAAGTCTGAGAAACTGCTATATCCAGACCAGGGAGCCTAGGGAGACACGACAAGTAAGTGTAATATGGCATCTTGGATGGGATCCTGGTACAGGAAAGGACCTTAAGACTAAGAAAATCAGAACCAAGTCTGAGCTTTTAGTTCATAAGAGCCTGTCAGTACTGGTTCACTGTTTTTCTATATTTTGTATTTATTTATTTATGCATACAAGCTGGGGTGCAGGCCAGAGGTGTGGAGTGGTGAGAGGCTTCACCAGAGACAGAGTGGGGAGCAGAACAGGCAGATCAGAAATACACTGCTGAGGGGAGCAGCGGGCGAGGCAGGAGAGGTCTGCCGCACCATGTGGATTCTCCCCGGCTGGGCGTTGAGCTCGCATCGCTGCTGCCAACAGCTCCACAGCGCAGCGCTTAACCGCTGCGCCACCAGGGAGGCCCATAAAGATTTATTTATTTATGCATACAAGAACTGGGGTGCAGGCCAGAGGTGTGGGGGCATGAGAGGACTCCCCAGAGACAGAGCGGAACAGGCAGATCTACTGAAATACGGAAATACGCCATTGAGGAGAGCAGCAGGGAGACAGGAGAGGTCTGCTGCGCCCTGTGGGAATCTCCCTGGCCAGGGATCAGATTGCTGGGGTGGCTGCTGATAGCTTCAGAGTGCTGAGACTTAACCCCTTGCGCCACCAGGGAGACCTGGTTCACTGTCTATATGAACTGTGCCTTACTAATAAATTAATAATAGAGAAAAATGGGTGCAAGACTGCGGGAACTC